>NW_023612950.1:0-57108 GCF_013339725.1 Rhipicephalus microplus
CTGCTTCAGGTTTCCATGGTTTATGATGGCGAAGTTATGCAGCTGTCGAAACCAAAAATCTTTTTTTTTTCTAGGAAATCAGCGACATCATCCCATGGTGAACATCAAAGGCTACATTTCGAGGAATAAGTATTGAAAAACCACTTCTGTTTATCCATGCCTATTGCTTATACTCCCAGCTTTCGCAACAATCGTCTCTCAGAAATAGTACGCGATTCAGTGGTAAAGACAGCTGAACACGATAACACTAGTCACGCTATAACTGGCGCTGTTATAAAGAAAGTTCGAAGTTCTATCAGTTACACGAGAGTGCAAAGAATACCTTATGGCTCTTTTTTTTTAGAATAATTTTTTTTTCAGACGTGTCACGCAGTACAGGTAACAGGTGTCCTGCTGAGAGGATATAAAGAGTGTGCGTAGGAGAGGGAAAAAAAGCGTCTTCTCGTTTAACCATTGCATAAAGAGACACATGTCAGAATAACTTTGGTAACATCAAAAGCTACCTTTATGCGCTCTGTGCAAGAAGAGCGATGCGGCGTTAAAGGTGTGCAATAGTACGAGGAATTCCACGGTTGATGGAGAATAGCGACATGCTTTGGCAGACTGATGACCTGTTGGAAGACTTGCAAAAAAGTGGTGCCACTGTGGAATAATAGAATTTTTCAGGACCATCAGCGGTATTTTGATGCGCGGATTCGAGTTGGTCTTGCTTTTCGTCTCATACACAAAGCTTGGAATGCCCGTGTACCGTGCGATTTCAGGGCACGTTAACACTTTCCAGCATGGTGGTCGCCCCGGTAGCCACCTTTTCTGTGTTTTGTCCACTTTGAACAAGGCAGCCCCGCGTGTAAGATTTTAAATGACGCTTAATTTTGTTTTTAAGTTGGCAATCGGACAGAGAGGACGCTACACTTCATTTGGGTTTCAATGAGTAAATATACGTGATCTCTCTTCCGGCTGCCGTTGTCCTCACGTCGCGCCAGACGGTGGACCCGAGATATTTTTGAAGATATAAGAGTATGTGCTGTTCCTACTACGTTGATAGTGTAGAAAAGCATGTTGTATGAGCAGCTAACGCTAACGACTGTAGCAATCTGGAGCTGTACTTTCCCCGAAAGTGGCCAGTATAGACGCTGAATGCATGACCTCAGGTTATCACCACATATACTTTGAACGAAAATTGTCAATTTTTTAATCTTTGTGAAAAAATACCATTCTGCTAGGAATTTCACCAATTTTTTCAATAGAACTCTGTTTACCTCACGAAATACAGTTCCGTGCATGAAAGAATTTGTAGTGGATACAGTTCTGTGCATGAAAGATGTCTTATTGAATAGCTGCGGAAAAGTTGACCAGATGGTTAACTTTTCCGCAGCCGTCCACTACGACGTCTCTCATAATTATAAGGTGGTTTTCGGACGCAAAACCCCAAATATTGTTATTAAAATCTACAGAAGTAAACGCTCATGATAAGGCGTATTGTGCGTAATTACGTAAATGTAAAATACAGTCACTGTAATTGCTGGTTAAGCCTCGCTAGTTGCTGGCTCTAATTGTGGATGTACAAAAATTGAATCAGTTAATCTTGCGCGGCTTAACTTGGGTGAACTACAATTTCAACTCACCCACTTCTCGCAATGAATTACCACCCAAAAAATGAAATACACTTCCTTGAAAAAATGTATGCCGTCATTTCTCTGAGCAATCAAAATAGTACAGGTGTTATTTTGCACGATATCTCCTTTGCACATTGCATCTGATTAAGGGAAGGACTGTTTTGAAGATCGCCTGAGTATGGGGTCTCGTAGTATATCTTCTTACTTTGGTAGCTCATTCGGTCTAAAAGAAACCAATACCAATGAGTCTCATTGGTATAACAATAGGGTAACAAAATTAGCATGCCGACAACAATCAAGACACAACGCAGTAAAAGGTATACACCATCAGCTACTACATTATGACAATCTCGATTGCGCTCTACAAATGAAAAAGAAGTTTGAATATATAATTCGCACCACGCATGCCTTCAGGTGTATAAGGAGGCTGTGTGGCTAAGCCTATCCGGAACGTTGCCGTACCGTGCATGAAGGTTTAATAACCCAGAGCCACATCACGCTCGAAGTAGACGCGAGACTTACGCCCCAGGGTCTGCTCGCGGTAAACAAATCCGTATTGCACCATAGGAACTGACTGAGCCTAAGGAGTCCGTATGGCACGTGGCTGACCCCTGCTGGCTGACATTTGCTCGGAATAACGAATCCAATATTGCGAGAAGTCTACGCTCACCTCTTTCACCGGCGATGGCCGTCGTCTGGCGTCTTCTTTCCTTTTGCAGTGTTCGCAAAGTTTAAGAATTTAGGCTCTGTTCAGGTGACTCCCACCACGTTACCCGTTCAATATCTCCTATATATATAGATATATATATATATAATATATATATATATATATATATATATAATATATATATAATATATATATATATATATATATATATATAGTTTAAAGTGTATGTTGTTTATGCAGATGCTGGAGCTTTTATACAGCGGACTGCTCCTCCCTGCTGTAGATTCTAAATTTCGAGAAATAAACGAGACGTTACATAAAGGAAGCTCCTGCAGACGATTCAAGTAGCTCAGCCAAATCATCAAAAGGACAAGCACACAACCATGAAGTGCATTCTTTTAGCGACACGAGAAATAACTTGACGTACGGACGAGCCACATAATACTTCTTTGGCAGCATGCAAATGCGTTGTCTAGATAGATAGATAGATGATAGATAGATAGATAGATAGATAGATAGATAGATAGATAGATAGATAGATAGATAGATAGATAGATAGATAGACAGACAGACAGACAGACAGACAGACAGACAGACAGACAGACAGACAGACAGACAGACAGACAGACAGACAGACAGATAGATAGATAGATAGATAGATAGATAGATAGATAGATAGATAGATAGATAGATAGATAGATAGATAGATAGATAGATAGATAGATATCAATGGTTAAGCTGCTGGCTGTTAACTTCTAGGACACGGGCGCGATTACCGCCGTCACGTTTGACCGCATTTTGATGGGGGAAAATGCACGAAGATCGATGTAGTTATCCTTCGTTGCAAGTTAAAGAACTCCCAGTAGTCAAAATTTATCCAGTCCCCACTACGGCATGCCTCGTGATCATATCGTGGTTTTGGCAAGTAATACATATGTACACAGAGAAACTCAATAGCATACACATAAAATAAACGCACCATACAGATGTATGTATGCCTTTTGCATTAGCGTTATGATAACGTAATAATGTCCAGTGCAATTGCAACAATGATAAAGGGTAAATTGCTTGAAGAGTGGTGTTTTGTATAATTCATTTTTCCTCTCGCGGAGGCCATGCCTCTCTCTCTCTCTCTCTGTGTGTGTGTGTGTGTGTGTGTGTGTGTGTGTGTGTGTGTGTGTGTATGTGTGTGTGTGTGTGTGTGTGTGTGTGTGTGTGTGTGTGCGTGTGTGTGCGTGCGTGCGTGCGTGCGTGCGCGCTTTTCTCTATTTTGTTGGCTAAGCTTTGCTAAAGCTTTGCACTGGTCACTTTAGCTTGGCGCAGCATGACTTATAGAACATGCAATGCATAACGTTCACCTGTGCTGATAGAGGCTGACTTGGGTCTTTTAATGAGCGGGCCCGAGTACGGTGCGGTCAGCAGCCTCAAACTCTGGCCTGGTTGAGGCCCGCGGCTTCAAACCCGCGCCTTTACCAGGCCCGCCCTTTTAAGGCCGAGCTCAGCCCGGGCACTCAAAAAAACACTTCGGACGGCCCGGCCCAAGGTGGGCCGGGTCCGGGCCCGTACAGTGCTCTGTAGTTTCCTTCATATGCCATTATTATTCACTGAGTTTGCTTCAATACGATGCTCTCTAAGCATTTCGCAGATAAAATATACACTTTAGCATTTCTGATGGTATTATATCCGGATAATTGTAACGGAATCATACGAAAGATGCTGTTG
The DNA here is from genome assembly GCF_013339725.1 of Rhipicephalus microplus. Lineage (NCBI taxonomy): Eukaryota > Metazoa > Arthropoda > Arachnida > Ixodida > Ixodidae > Rhipicephalus > Rhipicephalus microplus. The sequence goes on from NW_023612950.1 coordinate 4,006, forward strand.
TAGTCATGTACGACTTGTACATATGTCACCTTGTTGATGCGACACTGCTACAACAATAACACGGAGTGGTCGTAATAGAGGAGTATGTAGCTACGAGAGCTGCTCTCATTCAAATGATAAAGCGTTCAAATGAGGGTCCATGGATAGCTCGATGCCAGCAGTCTCCTATATATAGCGTGTACACGCGTCTCTTAGAAGTGGTACACTGGCGTCGAAAACCATTTCTGTAGGTTCCTGTGCCGTTATGTCTGGGAATAACTCTATGAAAAGATTAAGCTAAATGTCAAACTTCTTGGTATCAAACACGTAGCGGACACGTTTCGTAAATTTGTGCGCCTGCGGATAAGGACGGGTGATGTGCTTTTTCCGCAGGTTTTAGAAATGAGTCAGATCACTACGAAGCACTGGCTTGTGTTTCTCAGTAAAGCGTATTGTACTACAAGCTCTATAGATAAACGTATGGTCATTAGGTGTTCTCCTGGCTTAGGCAAAAAGGCAGCGGTTTTCCATGGGCTGTGCCAGAAGTACTGCGGGTAAACAAGCCGTGTTAATTTATGCGTACGACTTCGCCGGAAGCTGATACGAGATTCAGCTGTTAGGTAGAGATTCACGCGACATACAGCAATACCATTTGCATACTAGTCAGTGAACGGTCCTACTTTGACTGACAGCACTACTTTCGCAATCATTGCCTCCCAATGCAGGCAGGGGGTGAACGAAAGATGTAGCAAAAAAAAAAATACACCATTATATACGGAACCACCGGCGCCTATCCTAATGAAACTACCTGACGCTCCCAATCTGTCAGGGCGTCGTCTATACGTCTGTATTTCGTGCTCTGCTTATGCTTCGCTGATGCCACGTATGAAATCCCGCCCCATCGCGTGTATGTGCGGCGTCTTGTATTATAACCCACGATCACCTGTTCGCCTCTCAAGAGCACCACGAATGGTAAACACACACAGTGAGAAGAATATGTTATGGATTGATGCAGGCGTTCTATCGGGGAAAGATTGCTTCTCGCATGAGAGTTGGCCGTCGTCTTCTGTCACTACTCGAAGAGCATGTAGGTATCCAGTAACAAGTTGTACCAGCAATTATGGTTCCGGTTATCACGCATTATCCATGTGGTGTTTGTTTACTGAATGTTAAGTATATCGTGATATCAAGTATTCAGAAAGCTTTAGTATTCCATTTGTATATAGAACCTAATGCGTAATGTTTAAAACATGTATGAAAAGGTTATGAAGATAATAATGTATTTTATTAACAATAAATGGAGTATTGTGAGGGCAGTTGCTGACTTTCCTTTATCATGTAGACACATTATCATCAATTGCACAAATTCTTCATCGGTAGATATCATCATCAACGTGTGTAAGCCTGAGCTCCAGCCTAATAAAGCTGTGCCTCCCATATCAATGAGACTGGTGTCTTTAATCGCGGCAACTCAGGCATCAGCATTAGGCTGTATCTGTATGGGATAGGGTTATAGTTCTTCGCCGTGATGTTTACGCTTTATAATGCGTAAGGTTATATAATGCACGAGTAATTACCTTAAAATATCATCAACACTACGACACTTGATAGAATGGAATTGGAAGCTTCGAGCCACCCATGAACCAGACAAAATAAAGAAGTTTCATATTAAAAAAAAAGGCCACGAATCTACATGTTACACTTCAAATATCCTCGAAAGATGATTCTTGCGTCTTGACAGAGTGATCAAAGCATTTATTTGATGTTCTGCGGAAGAAAATCGGTGAATTGTATTCTGGAAGTGCTGCATTAGAGTGTCTTGAGCGTGTAGCGGAGGCGAACGAGTGCATCGAGGCACATTAGACACGAGTGCCATCTGGCAGATATCTTCGAAAACGAAGGGCGTGCGCGCCCGCGGGAGAAAGATGCGCGCTTGTCTAGGAAGTGATAAGTGGTAGAACGCAAAAGCGACGGGCAGATGCCACCAACTGTGTCGTCGTAGCAAAGCGGTGGAAAGCACTTACCTTTTGAGCATCGCTGTTGCGCTGTCAGCGCAGCGTGATAAACGCTACAGTCTTTAGAGTTACTTGTGTGTGCCTCTTCTAGTATAAAGGCAGACATATAAAACATCGACGTGTTGTTATATAGCGCAATAATTGTTTTTAATTGAAAATCGCACAACTATGAACACTAAACCTTGAGACCTTGAGCATATTAGTGGGCGGTGCGGATGGGTTTGGCCGGGTGCCGTTTGAGGTATCGTTAGAGCGGACAAAGAGACAAATGTACAGACAGACAGGCAGACACAGAGATCAAAATTTTTTCCGTCGAAGGTCCCTAAGAAAGACTCTCGTCTTTAAAACACCATTAACAAGCACACTTGACATATGGTACTAATACTTACATATTGCAGCCAGGCTTGTCCTGTGGGTGTGTTACCAAAACCGAAACGTAGTCGCCCCATGCCTAATATAAGGATGAACTTATAAAACGCCCATTGCGGGCAGCAATTGTTCATAATTTAGAGTATTTTCGAGGGCTGAATAACACACAAATGACATCGTTATGTCATTTTCGCGAGACAGGTTAACCTCGCCAGTTACAAAATTATTAACATCAATCTCACCACAACCTCCACCATCACAATAGACTGATCTGCGCTCCGCTGACAGGACACGACGCTGTGGTGACAAAACAGCTGCGAAAGGGAAACACTCGCTGCTTTCATTGTTAGAAGCATCTACAAAGAAGATAGTTAGTCATTACCATTTTAACTTTACCATGGATAATTTGAGTGTTATTTATCTCTATAATAACAAAAACAAATAGAGAAATCAGTCAAGGCTCCGTTAAATGACTGCAACTTGAACGAGCTGCTGAAAGTGACACACGAAGGGTTCTGCAGGTGCTTCCAGCTAATAACGCAGAGCTGTATTAGCAACACATGCGAAAAGGGTATCTGTGTTTCCTATGCTTGCAGTAGCTTAGAGATAATTTCTCAGCAGCAACTGACACTCGTAACAGAAAAGAATATTATCGTACACACATCCATTTTACATGAAACTAGTACAGGACACAAACAATGCAAGAAAATTTTCAAGCGCGGCAAGCTGTGAATTATTTACTGATGAAAATAATGCTTACATTTTTTTTTCAATAATGCCACGTCAGGTTATAGATTTCCTATAAAACAGTCTGCGAAAAAGCACCGAAAAGAATGAAGTTTTTTGGAATAATCCATTCGTCCACCACTCAATTTTTATAGCTTCGTTTAGTATTCATACATGTGTTGATTTCTAAAATATATTCTAGACTATTGATTATGCACTACCTCCTCTGTCTTTCTTTAGTACTGGGAATAATATCTTTATCTGGCAAGTGAAATTATAGGTGATAAAATAGACTGATATTCTAAACAAAAGGCCTTTATCGAACCGTAACCAAGAAAAACATTCTTGGCTCATAATTCCAGGGAACGCGTCGATGGGAGTTTGTGACCTAAATGAGACCTGTAAACCAGAACATAAAGGAAAAAGTCTGATAAAATAAAATGCGCATGTGAAATAGATCCATAGTGGCCCCTGACAACGAGAGACATTATGCGCACGTGATCGATGTCCAGCGAGCGCACTTTATCGCCTCAAACACGTCCTACTAAGTTGGGTTATCCTGAAGAATATCGTAAACTTAGGTCGGGTTTTTCCTGTAAGTGTCACCTTACTTGCGAGGCAACAATACGCCGTATATCATTGGGATGACGTATACTTTTCTCTTCTTCCCCATAAAAACCGTCCTTCAAGGAATAATTCCGGAGACGCAAAGTCAATGCAGTGTGCACCGAGAAACCTGGCTGTGGTGGCTTACCCCGTATTCACAAACGCTCCTCGACTCGACTTCCACCCTTCACTTGACACAGTTGAGCACTGCGCCACCGTTCGGCTGAAAATGACGCTGTGCTACTCAAGAATCGGAGCATATTACCACTGATATGCAGTGACTTGCCGTGCCTAGAGACGGCACTCTCATCGGCTTTCTCAAGTGAAGGTGAAGCGTTGTGTGAAGGGACGTTCTAGAATACGGGGGTTAGTGTATAAGGCGTACTGCCCATCGAGAACGAAATGCGTGTATTTATTCTACGGTGACAGGATCCTCAAAATTTGGACATGGTAGTTGTCACTCATGCGGCCGATCTTGGCCCTGGCTTTGGAGAAAGAAACATCCTCTTCTTTCATGCAGCTTTACATTTCTGAAAATTTCTGAAGGTCCTAACTGATCAGGAGACGTGATCTCATAATTACTGCTTTCCATTCGGCCAATAGGAACCTGGCCATCGCTCTGGAAAACCTAATTGAGGACATCGCTTTTTCAGCTTGTTCCGAACACGCATGTGTTGTCAATGTTCGTGACGAAGAGGTTATCATAAATTGTGATATATATCTTGTCACCCTTAAAAGAATGAAAGGGAATCGTTCTGCTTGAAGTTTGCCAGTAAGCGAAAATTTTGCCAGTAAGCCAATGCAGCTTGTGGTGTGAGCACCTGAGGTACGACCGCAATCAATTTTTTTGTTTTATTTGTTATAGTTACTGACTTACTTGCTTCTATTCTTTCACACCGCAATGCTCTCTCCTTAGAGTTTATTTCTTCCGCACGAGAAACTGGACTTTCATCCACGTGCAGAGCAACGCAATACTACAGTTTAACCTGGCGCAATCTGATCCGGCAATGTAACCACGCGCAGGTGGCAATAAAATGCGACAACGGGAAGCAACAAATCTCCTACATAAAATCAGGGCAGGCCAGAGATACTGCGAAAGTGTATTCATGAATGCAGATATTGAAACAAAAGCGCTTGAGTCCTAAGATATACAAACATAGACACACTTTCATTAGATCTTATGGGATATTTCTGAAATAATTTGGCGAAAAGAGAAAAAATGATTCATATATATTTAAACTTGTGTCGTAAGCGTTTAGAAGTCCCAAGAAAATGTTTTCTCCCGTTATCTTTCGCACATTGATTCATATGAGGTAGTATAGTCTCGTTGTTCCAAGTTTACGCAAAAATAAATGGCATCTTTGGTAAGAAATTCAAGCTTGAGTCACTTGTCGCCTTCTCTTACTCCCGCAACTACTTGACCACTATACTTTTTTAACTGGCCTTTCAACCACTATACCTCGGTATCCTGCGATCATCCATAAAGAGTACATTACTGGGGATGACAAAAGACATGGATCAATATTCTTGATAGCTCAGCACGTGTCACGGTGCAGGTCGATTTCTACGAAGCTTTTTTATTACGCCACTTTACGCGTGCAGCCTTTCACTTGTGTATGGAATATCGATGCTTGTGAATGCGTTCGCGCAGGCATGTGCGAAGAAAGCAGTATACATATTTATATATCTTTAGAAACCAGGCTGCCCTTGCCGCAGATCGAAGGTCTCGCTCCCTGAGTCGCAGCCGATTCGTGACCGCCGCCGTCTCCTAGAGCAGGGTGATGGTAAGACCGATAACAAAACGACAAAAACTGGAATGATCGGGGGGGTCGACCTGACCACCTGCAGTGACATGAGCAGCACATTAAAGTCAAACCAGCCGCCAATACCCCACACAATAAAGCAAACAAAAGAGAGGCCGTAACTCAGTAACCTCAGTCTACGCGACGGAACGCGTGTCAAGCGTGTGAGGCACGCCCGTAGCAGGAATGATTTCGGCAGGGGGAGGGGGAGGTTACTTGCGGAAGGCCTTCAAAAACAGCCTATTTTTGTTATATTGCATTTGTGCTTCACCCTTCTCTATACAAATTTGAGGGGAGGGGCATAGGTCCCACCCTCCCCCACTCATGGGTGCGGCCTAGGTGAGAGAAAACAGCCACACTGTGGTCCTGCTTTTTAGATAGTGTCAAAAAATTTAATGTCACTGCCGCCAAGAACTTCCGTACGCAGGTTAGGCGACGACAAACAACAAGCTCTATCGTCGCTGCTGCCAGCGCACGAGGGTCGGGACTGGCTGCTGCGGTCACTCCTGCGGTTGCTGCTGTGCATCGCCGTCTTTGTCAACGCTGTCTCTGAGAGGCGGCACTCGCCAGCGACGATCTGGCCGACCAGCTTTGGCCATTCGGCAAGCTGAAGACGCCACGCGGGTCCAAGGACTTCGAGCCGTCGCACGAGGAACCACCATCATCATCATTGACCGAATGTGGCACGGGACACGGGCTGATTCCCTCTTCGCCCACCCATCTGGAAACTGCCGGATCAGAACTAAATCAAGTTTATTTGTTCATTCAATGAAGCCTTCCTCTTACCTTTCACCAATCACAGTTTAGGCTGATAGTTGAGGCCTTACATGACTTTCTTGTCGCGGGTGAACTGAGGCTTTCGTATAACAAGATTTATGGTTATGGCATGACGTGCGCCTCACGTAATCTATGTCCCACGTGATGGTTAACGCACTCAGATGCTTACCTTACTTCAAATTACGTTTAGGCTGTGGAAAAAAGTGGAACTTGTGATGAGGAACTTGTGATGATATTAAGTCATAACGTATATGAGCATTGCTAATGTGTTCGTTCAGCTATATAGCAATCAGTAACGGAAATATTGCTTGCACAGTGCAGTAGATGCAATATTATATACTTTTTGTGATCTAAAGCTCATACTATGTTAAATACACTGGTTCGCGGTTATCTATTCCCGCCTCGTGAAAACATTTTTCGTATCTCCTCTACTAATACAAAGTGCGCATTCCCACTCCTTTGATACACTATACTATACAAGATTATGCTATGCGCTGATGTGCTCCATACCTGGGTAACCGAGTGGTATAAAGACACTCGCCTTCGGACCCAGGGTACCACTTTGTGAAAACATTTTTCACATTTCTTATGCTTATGCAAATTGCCCTTTCCCACTCCCTTGGTACATCATAATATACAAGTTTATGGTATGTGCTGATGTGCTCCATACCTGGGTAACCGAGTGGTATAAGGACACTCGCCTTCAGACCCCGGGTAGCGCTTTGTGAAAACAATTTTTATCATTTCTTGTGTTTGTGTGAAGTGCCCTTTTCTACTCGCTTGCTACGCTATACTATACAAGATTATGCTATGCGCTTATATGCTAGCGTACCTGGGTAACCGAGTGGTATAAGGACACTCTCCTTCAGATCCAGGGTACTGCCTTGTGAAAACATTTTTCGCCTTTCTTCTGCACATGCAAACTGCCCTTTTCTACTTCCTTGCTACACTATACTATACAAGATTACGCTATGCTCTGAAGTGCTATAGCGTACCTGGGTAACTGAGTGGTATAAGGACGCTGGCCTACGGAACAAAGGTACGCGAGTTAGAATTCCGTTCGTAAAAACTTTTTTTCTGCCAGTGTTGTTTCATTCCTTTTCCTCATTTTCGTCTCGCCGTCTGAAAATGAAAACACGTTTTTTTTTTCGCGTAAAAGATTTTACGAGGACTGGAAGAAAAGAATGATAGTTCTGGGGATTCTGTGAAGTTTTGTGGTCGGATTTGCAAGGACAAATGAAAGGGGTTGTTCGGCAGGGAACGCTTCATCTTTGGACTTCTGCATACAGAATTGTATGCAGAAGTCCAAAGTTCTGAAAAAACATTGTTCGAAATTGGAACTCCAAGACGGCTGTGTGTCCCTGTGAATACGTTTGCTTCTTTTATCTTGTCCGCACGAAAAAAAAACGTTTTTTTTTAATGACTTCAGATGTCCACGGAGTTTTCTCCTGAAAGGCGGCACCTCTGCCGCGGTGAGGCACTGACTGTGGTGCTCAGCTGCTGTGCCGAGGGTCGCAGTTTCTTACCCGGCCACTCAATGACGGGATATGGCAAGTCGTATTTCAATGACGGTAATATGGCAGAGGCCCATGTACTGTGCGATGTGAGTGCACCTAAAAGCACCCAAAATGGCCCATTTTTCCGGATCACACCACTACGGCATTTCTCACACTCATACGGTAGGTTAAAACGTAAAACCTGATAAAGATATTATGAAACACGGTGCACGCAAGTCGGCACCGACTGAGGAGGGGGGAGGGGTTTACTCCAGACTTATGTTATGAACCGGAAGGCCTTCACCGAACGTGCCTGGGTCATCAGCTGGACTATTTTTCACTTGTGGAGGTCGAAGATTGGCTCGTTCAGTACGAGTTCGTTGCCGTGCACAACCAGTGGGACGACGCAGATAAACTGCGGCACGTCTATTTCAGTCTTTTGAACGGCGCACGTGTATGGTATGAGAACCGGGCAGGTATTCTTACATCGTGGGAAGACTTCAAACGCCGACTTCTTGGGACATATGCCAGCCCTGACCGGCGGGAGAGAGCTGAGCGCGATCTGCAGTCCCGCATACAACTGCCGAATGAAGGGGTGGCGATGTTTGTCGAGGACATGACGCGTCTTTTCCACCGAGCTGACCCCGGCATGCCAGAAGAAAAGAAGGTTCGGTTCCTCATGCGCAGGGTGAAAGAACAGCTTTTCGGTGGGCTTGTGCGCAGTCCTCCCAAGACTGTGTCCGAACTTCTCAGAAAAGCCGTCACCATCGAAAGCACTCTTAGGCACCGGGCCCCGTCATACGAACGGCACGTCGACGTTTCAACTACGGACTACTTGGATTTCTTCCGAGAGATCATACGTTCAGTCGTCCGCGAAGAACTCCAGAAGCTGTCTGTGCCCTCGCAGCCCACTATCTCTTCGTTGTCCAGCGTAGTCCGAGATGAAGTCCAGCATGCCTTAAGAGAACCTCGTTTCATGCGGGATTATCAACCACCCAGTGACTTCCCCCGCATGTCGTATGCTCAAGCTTTGCGGCAACCTGTTACACCCGCAATCCCGCATCCCACCGTGGCCCCAGCCATGCTGCAGACGGCCCAAGCGGCGCAATTATTACAGCGCACCTCGCCTGATTTCGCGGAAATCAGACGTCTGGCGTGCGCCAGATAGATGTCCTCTCTGTTTCCACTGTGGCGAAGCTGGGCATCTTTACCGACACTGTTCTTACCGGCAACATGGACTACGCGGATTTTCGACGAACTCACCGCCACCCAGGTTCGGTCAGCGGCCTTCTGAAATTGAAGAGTATGTGGCTCAGCAGCGCGGAACTTCGTCGTCCTTGCACCAGTCACGCTCCCCGTCACCGCGGCGATTTTCTCCTAATCGCCGTACCTATTCGAGCGTGGCGCAGGGTCGGTCACCCAGTCCACGCCGGGAAAACTAACCACAGCGACCTTCGGGGGCGAGGCCGCTCATACTGGACAAGCTCAAGGCCTCCTACTGAGGCTTCCGCAAACTGACGATACCCCGACGACGACGACACCAGATGGGTCCGCAAAGATTTCGTTAGACACTCCAGTGCTGCTCGACGGTCGCAAAGTCAGTGCTTTAGATGACACGGGTGCGGATTTTTCTATAATAAGCGAAAAACAGGCTGCTCTCCTGAAGAAAGTCACGATGCCTTGGAACCTCAGGCCAATTCGTACTGCTGGCGGGCACATCGTCACGCCACTCGGCGTTTGCACAGCACGAATACAGATTCGTGATTCTACCTTTGTTGTCAGCTTGAGCGTTCTCCGTCATGTTCTCGAGACCTGATCATTGGCATGGACTTCCTGACGGAGCATGGTGCTATCATCGACATTCGACAACGCCTCGTCACATTTTCAACAAAATGCGCCACACCAGAGCATAATCCCAGCCACGATCGAGTATGTCTGCGTGTAATTGACGATGATGTGATGATACCACTGCGCTCAAGTGTTATGGTTCGAGTGGCGTGTAATGAGTCAGCACACGGTGAAATGGTGGCGGAGAGCAATCGATCCTTACTCTTTTCCCAGGGTATCTGCGTAGCACGAAGCCTAGTAGACCTCCAGGCTGGCCACTGCGAGGTTCTTGTTACAAACTTCAGCTACGAGCGCCGACACCTTTTCACTGGTACTGTCATCGCCTATGCCCCTGAAAATGCGATGCAGCGGAGCGGCCTATTTTTTTATCGGATGGAAGTTTTTGTGCCCGAATTCATAGCTACAGAACCAGATGTATAGTTCTCGGCAAGCACAACACAAACGCACTGACGTTTGACTTGGTTTGATTTGACTTATGCCGGCCGTGACGCGCTGGCAGCTGTTTGCCGATGTAATAATAGCTTCATATGCTTGAAATATATTTCAGCATGCATAGGTCACGGTACGGCAACAGAACTAAAAGTTACGCTGCGCTACTGTGAATCAAACTGTTTCAGGAGATGCCAGTGAAATTTCGCGTTAAGCTTGTCGACGGGTGTACATAAAATCAAACGCTTCCCCAGACGCATATTTTAGGTTGTGATCAATAAGTGGCGTGGATTGTGTTATGCAGCTCATTTCTTTCCTAATATCTGCACTACTTTTCTCTTGATCAAAGCCGAAATGTTCTGTTGAGTGTTATTGACGTTTGTGGAAATAATTTTTTTCTAAACAGAGCCGTCTGTCGCCTAGCTTTGTGTGAAGGGACGGGACGACACACAGCTCTTCCATAATAGAGCACCTAGTGCTCTAAGTCGTTCACTACTTTTCTCTGAACACACATTTACATGGGACGGCTTTATGCTCTCCCATAGTAGAGTACTAAGTACTCTAAATCGTAAACCACTTTTCCTAAACACACCACGCACAGTGAAAGTTACACTACTCTCCTTCTTTAGCGGGATGGCTCAGTGCTCTCCCATAGTTGACTATGAAGTACTCAAAATCTTTAAACATTTTTCTAAACACAAACACAATCTAGCTCCTTGCTTTTAGCGGGACGGCTCAGTGCTCTCCCGTAGCTGAGTGAAGTACTCGAAATCGCTAAACATTTTTTTTTCTAAACACAGGGCCTCATCAAGGGTGAGGCTCACGGGGCGGACTTATGCTCTTCCAAAGTAGAGTACCAAATAATAAAAATCGTTGAAGACTTCTTCAAAAACAATTAGTGCAGTGAAGCTACCAGTTACAAGCACCATTCACTGAAATGAAGCAAGTACGATAATTGATTGATCTATATGTGGGGTTTAATGTTCCAAAACCACCATATGATTATGAGAGACGCAATAGTGGAGGGCTCCGGAAATTTCGACCATTTGGGGTTCTTTAACGTGCACCCAAATCTGAGCAAGCGGGCCTACAACATTTCCGCCTCCATCGGAAATGCAGCCGCCGCAGCCAGAATTCGAACCAGCGACCTGAGAAAGTACAATAAGCAAAAAATTGTTGAGAAACTAGATGTCTTAGAGGATGTTCCGAAAATTAGCAGTACGATTAAGAACAAACTTTTTAGAAACTTGCCGGATTTACCTAATTGAAGGAAAAAAAAACTTGTGATAGAAATTCTGTTTCCAGCACAGATTTCGTTTGCACGACAGTGACGATAAGTAAGAATGCGGATTTTGTGGAAAGTGCAGCAACATCTCAGCTCAGCATCGTGCGTTTCACGTCACTAGATTAAAGTTTTTTTTTTTTAATTTTAGCCTGAGGTTGAAATTTTTCATATATCTCTCCTAAAAGAAAGCACTTCATTGCAATGAATGAACCGTTCATCAGTGTAATAATTGTCAAAATTTTCTTCTGGCAGTGTGATCAAGCAGCGCTGAAGTTCTCGGAATATACATTTTTTTCCCTTCGGGTCATCCTGCTAAACTGATCACTGCATACGAGCGCAAAATAACACGGTAAATTTTGATCACTTTGATGACGTCACCTCTTTCAGCAATTTGAAGCCTATTTACCGTAGTGTAAGCTAAGCTCAGTCATTGATTCAAAAGTGAACGGATAATTTTGAAAGTCGTCACTCCACAATTCATGCTATATTCCTTAACATTTTTACGTATTCGCAGACAACGATGTGGATGTGCCAGACGAACTAATGCAAGTAAAATTTAGATCCCGAATAGAATAAACAAATGGGTGAATTATTCGCTAAATATTTTCTGAAGTGCACTAGACTAAAACTTGAAGTGTTTGTAGTACGTGCTTGCACGTCGGTGTCGTTTTTGTTGAGTAACAAGTAAAAAAAAACAATAGTTTGTACACAAAATGCTTCAAGAAAACGTCGGCACTATTTGAATTTATTTTAAAGCATTTGGTGAACAGTGACTTTTCTCTCCTCCTCTCTGAATTTCTGTCTTCGCCATTCTTTCCTAGTTCAGGTTGCCTTTCTTTTATGCTTCTCCTTCCAAAACATTTGAACTTTTCTGTAAGTGACCAAAAGTTATGATCACCTAATGACTGAGGGAATGAGTTACTATCAAGAACAGAACTAAGAAATATAAGGGCATTCTATGCAGCTGTAATATTCGGTTTCAATATATTTCTTTAAAAACTCAGACGTTCACGTTTTGCTTGAAGTATGATGTTGAACTATTTTTTAGACGTGGAGATCTTTTGGATCGATTACAGACAAATTAAGAAGAGAGTGACAGTACAGTCAAACAAGCAGCAATGGTTTTCAACACCTCGGGGCAGCAGTTTCGAAAACAGAAAGCGAACAGGAACAAAAAAAAAGTCAGTTCTTTGCCACAAAGGTGAAGCAATGAATGCGATAGCAATAAATTGGAAGGTTCCTCACAGAATTGCAAGCAGATCAAAACGTGCATCGCATTTGTCACGCACAAATGACGCACAAAACGTACTCACATGGACAGAAGGACGCGAATAAGCGTCTCAGTTGATTCTCCGCTGTGTCTGGAAAGCACGCCCTTTTCGCAAACGGATATTATGCCACGATTGCAGAGACTTTTGTCTTTGTTCGTCCGGTAGCTACAACAAAATTGTTCCAGTAAAAGCCCAAGGCTAGCCAAGACGTACGATTTTCTCCAGCGCGAGATGAGGGCGTGCGAGTGAGCATACATACCCTCTTCTCCACGGGGAAAAGTACGCGAGAAAGATGACAATGCGCGCCACCGTGTCCTGACGATTTGGCAATGCGTGCTCGTAGCGTCATCTTGCTGATAATGCTGAAAATACTACAGTTCTCCCCGAGATGCCTGTCAGCAGTGGTAAGTGGTAGATATAAATAACTTGCCATTTAAATGTTAAAGGAGGTGCTCCTCCATGGCTCAGTAGTTTGCGCCTCGCACTCACGATTCGGAGGTTCCATGTTCGATTGAGGACGCCGGAGTCTTTTCTAGTATTATTTTTGTCGCGTTATATATATATATAATATAGATATATATATATATATATATATATATATATATATATATATATACGCGGCAAAATCCAGCGGTGAGTGTCCATATAAATTGCTCATCGCCATAAAATATATTAGCACAACCTGCTGCAAGGCCGCACATAAGGTTGGGACACAGCAGAACTGCTGAGCGCCTACCCCGCTCTCACTTGGCCCAGCTTTTACTCTCTCACCTGCGTCTTTTCTACCACTTGCTGTACTATACTGCATGTACATGGCTATGCTTGTTCTCCTCTTTGTCTTTTTATATTTTAAAGGATTTCATTTCAGAGAAACCATTACTACATCATTATAAACAAAAATTTGTTCACGTTTTGCCATATAACAAGAATATTGGCATGTTGTTAGCTTACCAGGAGCACTTGAGTACTGAGTTGGATCTCTATTTCAAAGTGTAGTTATACTTGAAACTTCAGAAGGGCAGAGTAACATACTTCAAGCTTGTCGAGTGACCTTCATTTAGAGGAAAAATAAGTCAAAATAGCACAAGACAAGAAAGAGGCAGAGGCGGGAGACAATAAACCAGAAGTTCGGTGGAACATGATGGAGTCTTTTAAGTTCAGTTTAAAAGCGAAGTTTTCTTACATACTTTGCCTGGCGCAGGTTTTGTGAAAACCAGGATGTCTGGGGCTGGCTAAACAAAAAGTCACCCATATCATGGATCGTCAAAGCCAACTGCGCCAAAGTATGTCATAAAAACCTTTCTTATACACTGAACACAAGAGTACCTTCTTGTTTAATCGAACTTTTTTATTGGCTCCCCACTTAGGCCGCCTGTCTTGTTGTATTTTTTAGCCTCCTTCCAAGTGTAGACCGCTCGGCTTGCTTCAAGACTTGGGACATCTGTGAAGTTAGGCATCATGAAGGGCGATGACGAAAGACACATTAACAGGGCCAGTGATGGATGACAAGCTGAGCTCTAGTCACGAAATTGGCATTTTACAAAGGACCATGTGTGTTTCTTCTTCGTTCTTCATGTTGTTTAACTTCTCAGATGTCGCACGAGCTGGCCTAGACAACAGCACTCATCATTGCTAATACGCATTCGTTGTCTGGGTTTCGAATGGCGCGAGGAAAAACATCCAAGTATTAGGCATGCATGATGACTACAAAAATAATTTTTGAAATCAAATAAAGTGAGGGTCCCTATTACGGGACACTTACGACTTCTGCGATGGCCCCGTCGCGCTGAACGACCACTCGACAGACACCAGGCGCGTCTTTGAGAAGGGTCCCTTCCACTGTTCTGGAGTACTGGTTGTCCGAAGGGAGGTTTCTAAGCACGGGTGCACTCTATAGCGCATAGGTATGTTGGCACATGTCCAGAATGTGGCGCTAATCCGACAAGCATGCATTAATACTCTACGAAAAAGTGGACCAGGCAGTGTCTTTCGTCGTAGCTCAAAGGGTAGAGCATTGGAAGGGTAATTTGAAAGTGGCGGGTTCAAAACCTGGTCGAGTGGAAGGGTGATTTTCAGTTCAGTGTAAGTCAGAATCATTACACCACAGTACACAAACCCCAAATGATATCCTCTATGCCTTACTTCGCCTAATTGTCGGTCGTTTTCAATAGCTATGTACAATACAGGAAACGAATTCCTCGGGCAGTTCTACTGTCGCCGTAAATACTTATAACGCTTAAAACTAAATGGTTACTTGTGCATCATAATCACACATAGTGTATTGGCAGAAGTAAACGTATGGCGATAGGAGTGCTAACAAGGGAGTAAAAAATACGCACATGGTTGCCAGGGATAGTTCGCTGCAGAAAAAAAATGTAAATATCATTGCAATACACCACGATTCCACAGCAACCGAGGCCGGCCGTACGCAGAAGCGAGAGTGGGTGGCTTGCCATGCCGTGCAAGAGAGGCATGCCATAGAATTCCGTTGTTTTGGAACCCGAGGTCAACATTAGTGACAAGAAAGGTACTGCGCACTCTCATCGATGCGAGAATGCTGCCGCGAGAATTCGGCGAATAAGTGCCGTGATAAGGTACTGACAAGGGACTCGAAGAAGTCCTATCGTCGCCGCTTCGGCTGGTCTCACTCACCCACTCGCGCCCACCGCCCCCCCCCCTTTTTTTTTCTGCACGGCGGAGGCGGAGTGCGGTACACGCAGTCCATCGTCGTGACGACTGTACACTTCGCCAGCGTAACACGACGACGATAAGAACTTACTCATTTGGAGAGCAGTAAAAGAACAAGCAGGGTTTCCTCCGTGTGTTGGCCGTGTCAGTTACTCGCAGGAGACGTGGTGAGAGACCATGCTGTGAGGCAACGACGTAGTAAACAGATAAGTGACAAGCGCGAGGACTGTGGAGCCAAATGACATCATCGGCAGGCCAACGTGCGGAAGACCAATTAATGATCCCAGAGTGCTACCTTGCTGTGGGCAACATTACTGACTTAGCGTACGAAGAGGACCGACGACAAGCTCTGGAGACAGGGACTCAGAAAGTTCAAAAAGAAGCGTCTGTAGAGCACGCAGTGCTGTGATATTCGCATGCAAAATACGATCTCTGCCACAGCATGCTTTGTAAATGAATGAGCCTTCTTTTGAGACCTAAGATATATATAGATATATATATCATCAGCCTGACTACGTCCACTGCAGGACAAAGGCCTCTCCCATGTTCCGCCAGTTAACCCGGTCCTGTGCTTGCTGCTGCCAATTTATACCCGCAAACTTCTTAATCTCATCTGCCCACCTAACCTTCTGTCTCCCCTAACCCACTTCCTTCTCTGGGAATCCAGTTAGTTACCCTTAATGACCAGCGGTTATCCTGTCTACGCGCTACATGCCCGGCATGTCCATTTCCTCTTCTTTATTTCAACTATGATATCCTTAACCCCCGTTTGTCCCCTAATCCACTCTGCTCTCTTCTTGTCGCTTAAGGTTACACCTACCATTTTTCTTTCCATTGCTCGCTGTGTCGTCCTCAATTTAAGCTGAACCCCCTTTGTGAGTCTCCAGGTTTCTGCTCCGTAGCTAAGTACCGGCAAGATACAGCTGTTATATACCTTCCTCTTAAGGGATAATGGCAATCTACCTGTCATAATATGAGAGTGCTTGCCGAATGTGCTCCACCCCATTCTTATTCTTCTAGTTACTTCAATCTCGTGGTTAGGCTCTGCGGTTATTACCTGCCCTAAGTAAACATAGTCTTTTACAACTTCAAGTGCACTATTACCTATCTCGAAGCGCTGTTCCTTTCCGAGGTTGTTGTACATTACTTTCGTTTTCTGCAGATTAATTTTAAGACCCACCTTTCTGCTCTCCTTGTGTAACTCGTAACATGAGTTGCAATTCGTCCCCTGAGTTACTCAGCAATGCAATGTCATCGGTGAAGCGAAGATTACTAAGGTATTCTCCATTAGCTCTTATCCCTAACTTTCCCATTCTAGGCTTCTGAAAACCTCCTGTAAGCACGTGGTAAATAGCATTGGGGAGAGTGTGTCCCCCTGCCTTACACCCTTCTTGATTGGTATTCTGTTGCTTTCTTTATGAAGCACTATGGTAGCAGTTGATCCCCTGTAGATTTCTTCCAGATTGTTTATATATACTTCATCTACGCCCTGATTCCGCAGTGTCTGCATGACGGCTGATATTTCTACTGAATCAAACGCCTTCTCGTATCTATGAAGACTATGTATAGTGGTTGGTTATACTCTGAGCATTTGTCTATTACCTGATTGATAGTATGAATGTGGTCAATTGTTGAGTAGCCTGTTCGAAATCCTGCTTGTTCCTTTGGTTGATCGAATTCTAATGTTTTCTTTACTCTGTTAGCAATTACCTTTGTAATAGCTTGTACACTACAGAGAGCAAGCTGATCGGCCTGTAATTCTTCAAGTCCTTGTCATCTCCTTTCTTATGTATTAAGATGATGTTAGCGTTCTTCCAAGACTCTGGTACCCTTCCCGCCAGGAGACATCTCGTAAACAGGGTGGCTAGTTTTTCTAACACAATCTGTCCTCCATCTTTCAGCAGATCTGATGTTACCTGATCCTCACCAGCAGCTTTGCCTCTTTGCATGCTCTCCAAAGCTTTTCTGACTTCTTCTATCATTACTGGTGGGGTGTCATCTGGGTTACTGCTAGTTCTTATAGTATTGAGGTCGGGGTTGTCTCGGCTACTGTACAGATCTGTGTAAAACTCCTCCGCTATTTTAACTATCCTATCCATATTGGTAGTTATTTTGCCTTCTTTTTCCCTTAGTGCATACATCCGACTTTTGCCTATCCCAAGTTTCCTCTTCACTGCTTTGACGCTTCCTCCGTTTTTCAGAGCGTGTTCAATTCTCTCCATCCTATACCTTCTTACATCCCAAACTTTACGTCTATTATTCAACTTCGAAAGCTCTGCCAGTTCTATTTCGTCTGTTGTACTTGACACTTTCATGATTTGACGCTTCTTAATTAGGTTATTCGTTTCCTGGGAAAGCTTGCCAGTCTCCTGTCTAACTACCCTGCCTCCAACTTCCACTGCACACTCTGTAATGATACTCGACAGATTATCATTCATTGTATCTACGCTAAGGTTGGTTTCCTCCCTAAGAGCCGAGTACCTGTTCTGCAGCGACACTCTGAATTCCTGTACTTTCCCTCTCAGTGCTAGCTCATTGATTGGCTTCTTGCGTATCAGTTTCTGTCGTTCCTTCTCCAAGTTTAGGCGAATTTGAGACCGTACCATTCTATGGTCACTGCATCGTACCTTGCCAACCACTTCCACATCCTGCACGATTCCTGGGTGTGCAGTCATTATAAAGTCTATTTCGTTCTTATTTTTGCCATTAGGGCTCCTCCATGTCCACTTGCGGTTTTCTCGTTTTTGGTAGAAGGTATTCAAAATCCGCAAATTATTGCGTTCTGCGAATTCTACCAGTAGCTCTCCTCTGGCGTTTCTAGTGCCGATGCCATAATCTCCTACTGCCTGGTCTCCTGCCTGCTTCTTCCTACCTTTGCATTAAAGTCGCCCATCACTATAGTATACTTTGTTTTTACCTTACTCATTGCCGATTCCACGTCTTCATAGAAGCTTTCAACTAAAGCGTCATCAAGGCTGGATGTAGGCGCGTAAGCCTGTACTACCTTCAGCTTGTATCTTTTATTCAGTTTAGTGACATACCTACCACACTTTCATTAATGCTATAATATTCCTCTGTGTTTCCAGTTATGTTGCTGTGAATTAGGAACCCCACTCCTAGTTCTCTTCTGTCTGCCAAGCCCCGATAGCAAGGACGTGCCCATTCTGTAGCGTATAGGCCTCATCTGTCCTCCTACCTCACTGAGCCCTATTTTCCCATTTAACACCCCTCGAGCTCCTCGAATAGGAGCTAGACTTCCCTCACTAGATAAGGTTCTTGCGTTAAACGTTGCCAAGTTCAGGTGGCAATGGGGCCTGTAGTCCAGAATTCTAGCACCCTCTGCTGCGCTGCAGATCTGACGCCGCCATAGTCAGTTGCTTCGCAGCAGCTGGTACTGAGGGCCGTGAGTTATATTTGACGTATGCATTGGGAGGTAGTGGCCAGATACTGCACCAGGTGGCCAATCCTTCCTGGTGAGGGAGTGCGTTCCCGGCGGTCGTTACCGGTGAGGCGCGCACCCCAGGCCTCTTAATGCAGTTCCATCAACACGCGGATTCGTTCGGCGGAGCGGCCGCGTCAGCAGCACGGTAAGTGAGCTCTGCCCATATCTACCTATAACTTTAGCAATTTTGCTTCTAGGAGGGTCAGAGTGGTGTCTATTGTTCGTGAAGATACAAGGTTCAACCGTTACAAATACTCTTACAAACGAAAATTTTAAATTTAAGAGCGGAAAAACTGTGTGATTCTGTGAAAACAACAACAGTCGGACCACGTGTTTTTACGATCGCTTGTAGCTTCGTTAATATTCTACCGGGAAATTTCTTACTTATAAGTTGAAAGTCCTTAGGGTAAAAATACGCAAACATGGTTGCCAGGTGATAGTTCGCTGCAGAAAAAAATGTAAATATCATTGCAATACACCACGATTCCACAGCAACCGAGGCCGGCCGTACGCAGAAGCGAGAGATGGGTGGCTTGCCTGCCGTGCAAGAGAGGCATGCCATAGAATTCCGTTGTTTTGGAACACCGAGGTCAACAATTAGTGACAAAAAGGTAACTGCGCACTCTCATCGATGCGAGAATGCTGCCGCGAGAATTCTGCGAATAAGTGCCGTGATAAGGTACTGACAAGGACTCGAAGAAGCCTATCGTCGCCGCTTCGGCTGGTCTCACTCACCCACTCGCGCCCCCCCCCCCCCCTTTTTTTTTCTGCACGGCGGAGGCGGAGTGCGGTACACGCAGTCCATCGTCGTGGACGACGTACACTTCGCCAGCGTAACACGACGACGATAAGAACTTACTCATTTGGAGAGCAGTAAAAGAACAAGCAGGGTTTCCTCCGTGTGTTGGCCGTGTCAGTTACTCGCAGGAGACGTGGTGAGAGACCATGCTGTGAGGCAACGACGTAGTAAACAGATAAGTGACAAGCGCGAGGACTGTGGAGCCAAAATGACATCATCGCGAGGCCAACGTGCGGAAGACCAATTAATGATCCCAGAGTGCTACCTTGCTGTGGGCAACATTACGTGACTTAGCGTACGAAGAGGACCGGACGACAAGCTCTGGAGACAGGGACTCAGAAATTCAAAAAGAAGCGTCTGTAGAGCACGCAGTGCTGTGATATTCGCATGCAAAATACGATCTCTGCCACAGCATGCATTCCAAATGAATGAGCCTTCTTTTGAGACCTAAGATATATATATATATATATATATATATATATATACATATAATATATATATATATATATATATATATATATATATATATATATATAATATATATATATATATCTATATATATATATATATATATGAGCTTTGCTGAATGCTCTTTGAGGGTGTTATTTCCAACTGCAAAGCCTTCTCGGCGGCAGAGCAATCATTACTTTTGTAAAGAGCCATGCAATACACACTGTGGCTTAAGGCTGTGCTCGACACGGCTTGACATCATTTAATTGGACATGCCTACGGGTGAAGCTGTTGAGAAACAGCAACTCCGTGGTTCAATATTTCTTGTACGCCCAAAGACACGTCTTTATGCAGCAGATTCCTTCCCCTTAGTAACAGTATCTCAGTTCCTCTTCTTGTTAGCGCTCCAGCCGACGCTTTGAAGGATCAGCTAGACTTATACGAATGCGCGTGTGATGAAACACCTCCGCGAAATTCGGCCCACACTGAGGCTCTCACGCACCGCTTCACACCGAATATGCAGGTTGTTAGAGAACGGCCTGAGGCGTAGTGTTCAGCCTCGTCGTTTTTCGCTCGAGACATCCTGACTTGTTGTCGCATAAACGACGAAAACAATTAGGGGTCTCTAAAGCTTCGCCATTCGGAGTTGAACGCAATAGCGATGTTTTGTTCCTAGTGGTTACTTCAAACAATTTGCGCACGAAACCTTTTCGAAATTGCTATGCGCCCACTACGTTGCCTTAGGTTAATAGGCACGATAGCGTGTGCCTATTGTAGAGAGGGAACGGCTTCAAACCACGAATACATTATGATAATCACATGTGGTGACGCCCGCTGGCAATGGGTGCTTGTACCGTGCAATATTACTGCAATATATCATGCTGCATTGTGAAGCATGTATACAGGACGCGTGCGTTTGTAAAAACAAACAAAACTTGAAAGCTACTTTCACTGCATTTTCAAGCAGTGGAAGTTATTTTCACTGTATTCACAAGCAGGCGCGTGGCCGTGTGCTAGAACACCCGCTTAACATGCAAATGACCCGGTTTCAATCCGCACTCGGACTCAACGGCTCTGGTTCGGTCGCCACTCTGACCCAGGATCTTTGAATCCGACACCGACGCCTGAATTTCCGTGAAACGAGCTCTTTAACGCTATCGCGTTGATATTTTTCGGGGCCTTGATTTCATGAAAATTGTGTTACCTCGGGCGATTGCCCGAAATCCGTATCGCACGACGGCAGGTCTGTCAGCATAGTCCTTAGACATAGCCCGCACAGTGGTACAGTGGTTACGCTGCGCGGCTGCTGACCAATGACCGGCGAGCTCGATGCCAGCTACGCCAATCGCAGTTAAACGGAGGCGAAATGTGAGAGACCCGCGCACTTCAATTAAGGCGCACGTTAAAAAACCGCAGGTGGTCGAAACTTCTGCAGTCTTCTACTACGTCGTGTCCGATAATCGTGTTGTACTTGTGGCACTTAAAACCGCAACTATTAATATTATTACGTTTCAGACTACTTATATTTCGCAACATTTAACTTTTAAAATATGCGTGGGAATCGCTTCGCAGTGCGTATACAGCCGAACACTTGAAAACTGCAATCAAGCGACTACCATTCCGTAGAAGGCACTAATCAAATCCTAAATCCGTTCTTCGGTCTCAAATATTTCTATCGAGAATGATTTTGCTTCGGATCTCCTGGAGGCTGTCCCATCTAGCTTTATTTTTAACATTCTGCTGGTGCATTAAATTGCATTTGGTCACCACTTGCGAGGTCATGCAAGCAGTGAAGAGATGTTAATATTGCCCTTCCAAACAGGCGTGGGTCATTATTGCAGATCCCACGTTCAGATGAAGCTGAGACCGTCTGTGTCTGCTGACGGCATTGATGTTGTGTGCTTCTCTGCTGCCGTCAAAATAAATCTTGCATTCCGAAAGCCCTATGTCTCATTCAAGCAGTGCGTTAGTTTTCCTCGGATTATAGAGAGGGAGATACTTATATAGTTTAGTCATCGCGAACTCGTCATAACAGAAAAGAGTCGCAGCCACAGATATCAATTCTACTTCTAGGAGTTCATAGAAATAAAAAAAAGAGCTCCTTTAAGACATCCAACAATAACACCGTACGCACAAAGTTTTCGAAATAACGCCAACGGAAACTCAATTATTCCAGGGCAGGTTTATAAGAACAACCGGGAACAGTCAATCGTACAGTCAATCGTAAGGGCAGCCAGACTTCACTACAGGGAGATCATAACATCCAGACGCCTATTCACGTGCTGTTAAACCAAAAACACAAAATAAAGTGGGAAATTTTCGAAAGCTTCTGTGCAGTAAACACTGTTCCATGAAAAGCTGAGATCAGTGTGCAAAAGAGGTTGTATGCCTTTTGCCCCAATACCTCCGCTGAAATAAAGTTATGCAGAGTTGGTGGAGGTCTCTCGAAAACAAAGACAAAGAGGCAGATCTTCAAAAATTACACCATCTCCCACTAAGCCAAATTCGGCCTTAACATTTCGAGAAATTACTGAATTCTACGTGTTCGGCCATTCAATTTATCCTAAACCCTGTAAGGGGATTACAAAGGTGGAGGAGCGTTTACTCCTCCGCGTTTACACTAAAACACTGCCGTGCCCAGCAGTTTTAAGTGTGAATACACTTTATAAGCGACCCCAAACCATCCACCGCCGTCGGCGGCGTCCGCTGTCTTCTCTCTATCTTTAAAAGAAAGAGGACTTGGCGGGCCGCAGCGCGACGCTCTCCGAATAAGCCACGGACGCGACGCTGATAGTCCCCTTCCCCCTTCGCTCGCTCCTCCGCTCTCCTCGCTCGCTGCAGCTGCACGCGCACCCCTCTCTCTCGCGCGCCCGCCTTCTCTCTCAGTCTCCCGTAGAGAGCGGGTCGTGCGATGGATGCCCCGGAGGCAACGCTACCATCTGGATATAAGGCGCGTTACTGACACAGATATCAGCATCGCCAACGGATTTTAACTTTACTCCCTCTCATAGCATCACCCCGTGCATTCGCACTTAACCATGTTCACCCTCGGGGAAATGCTTGGGAGTTTTTTTTTAAATAACTTTATTCTGCCTGTACAGAAAAATGCCGGCACTGTGCGGAGAAGTCTTCGGACATCTCCGACATGGTCTGGGCATGTCAGTGAACCCCTCGCCCTGCCCCAAAACCGAACCCCACCAGGAATAACTGGGAAGCGGCCCTGCTTGGCTGCTCCGACCTGGTGAGTCGGAAGGCCCTGGTCAACCAAGCCCGAGTCGCTTTGGACGCCAATGGACTTCTGTGATGAGGAGCCCACCTAGTGTTTGTGAGGGGTGGCTCACACAGGGGCACCACCCACACACTCCCTGTATATAGATATAATTAAGTTTTTTTTCTCTCCCTCTCTGCCACTAAAGGGGACAATGATTATCGTGTAAAGCAGCGCGTGGGTCGATTTGCGTTCATCACGGGCACTTCACCCAATGTAAACGCATCCTAGCAAGCGGAGCGCACCCTGAATTGACTGTAGTTTCTGTTCCTGTTGCTCGTCCCGAACGCTTGTGGAAGACGCCACGCCAGGTGGAAGCACGTGGGTTCTTCGCGCATCTACAGAATGTCGTTCCCCAACGCTATCACGTGATTGCTGAGAGAGTATAAGGGGAATAGGCCACAGTCTCTAACACAGCCACTCACGCAGGCCCCTACGCGCTGGCGCGTGCCAGCACGTTCCGACTAGGATTGAACGCTTTGGTTCATCGAGCGTCTGCAGAATTCCGTTCCCCGACGCCATCACATGATTGCTGAGATTGTGTAAGCAAGAGAGGCCACTACGTCTTGCCCAACCCCTTAAGGCTGTTTCACATGCCGCGATTGCAGCGAAAAAAAAAATTGTTCCGTTCGCTCTAATTGCTCTGTTCGCAACCGTCGCTAATGGCGGTTTCGTTTTACATGGACCGCGAACGGTGCGCGATTTTTGCTCTGCGACTGGAGCGGTGAGTTCTTGCCACCGCTCATTGGGATAGACACGAATGTAATGTAATAATATGTCCATTATGATATCATGAAGTTACCGTGAACGGTAACGAAGGGCTTACTTGTTTCGTCGTTAAAGAACACTTTCCAGTCTGAATTCATATTAAAATGCACAGCATCGGCCATTACCAAAACAAACACGTCGACTCTATTTCGACGGCTTGGCCGTACTAGCCCTATTTCGACGGGTCCCCACAACGGCGGGACTCGTCGAAATAGCCCTATTTCGGCGGGACCAGCCCTATTTCGGCGGGTCCCGACGGGCCCCGCCGCTGCGATAGGGCAAAAATTTCCAACATGTTGGAAGCTCGCAGCAGACCACTGCGGCGGGAGCAAACTGTCTTTTTTTTTTCGCTGCGAGCGAATTCGCAGCCTAAAAATCACTACTTTTTGTGCCATGTGAAACGGCCTTTCACAGGCTGGAACATGCGAGTGCGTGAGCGCATTCTGGCAATGACTGGGAAAGCTGCTGCGCATGCACAATAAAGGTAGTCACCCACATTGAATCGAACACAGCCATAAGCTGCTTCGCATCGAATATAGCCGACCCGTAGAAAGCACCAAGAACCTAGCACCAAGCCAACCAACCACAGCAACTGCAAAAATGAAGTTCTACGATTGAAGCATCATAAGTGCACTTTGCTGCTTTTGTTATATCGGGTCTGTATAGTTGGCACAGTCATAAAGTTTCCTAAATATACACTAGAGGGAACTCTGGCGCTAGTGTGTATGGCAGCTGCAACGCATGGTGCTCCGGTGAGCATGGGAATGATGGGTACAACAAGGATTTGTATAATCTTCGTACTTCTGGCTCCGGGCGTGTTCGTGTGGCTTGGAGTTCTTTTCTCATGAAATGAAAATCAGCTAATGTTCAGCGGTTGCGCTTCACCACCTCATTATTTTAGGCTTACCTTTTCAAGTCGAGCCTCGAAGTTCAAAGAAGTTTGTTCTTTCCTTGAAAACAGAACCGAAACACCGCATTAAGTGAAGCCACAAGTACAATTTGCCGCCCGGAAGTACGAATACCAGGCAAATTAGTGCACTACCCATAATTCTCACGGTCAATGAACAATCGAGTGCCAGAGTTCCCCCTAGTTAACTTTAGGAAACTCTATGGATACAGGCATAAAATTAGCACTGAGCGTGATTACTACATATACGCGTAATGAGTTTTCTAAGATGTCCAGGCGAGTTGGTTGTGATATGTCAATAGAAATTACGGACGGGACTAATACACACTGTAGCACAGGTGTCAATAAATTATATATATATATATATATATATATATATATATATATATTGTGAGCGAGTGATTGAAAAAAATTATTTTAAATAGTAAACGACAATTACGATACTGCTGGATGCGAATTTTGAGCGCAGCTGTGCTGGTTTTTAATGTTGATCAACTAGCCCCACAAGACGTCTTGATTGATATTGAAGTTGAAGTGTGACTGTCTCGCCAATTAGGAGCCAGTGGAAGGCACAGGACAGGACAAACAACTTTATTTGGTCCTGAGAGGCAAGGCAGCGGGCCAACTATGTAGGTCCCCACCCAGCCGTTGGCTAGTCCCATGTCGGAACAGAGAGGCCATGCCTCTCCGCTCGTTCACGGGCCCTCTGGACAGCCTGAAGCTGGACGTCTTGTCTGGGGTCTGTGATTGCCGTCGTCCAGTCTTCTTCTGTTTTAAAATCCTGTAACGCAGGGCACTGCCAGAGCATGTGACTCAAAGAGCAAAATTCACCACAGTCTGGGCAAAGTGGATCAATATCCGGATGAAGCATGCTCAGAAAGCCCCTAGAGGGGTAAGACCCCGTCTGGAGCATGCGGAGCGTGCTTGCTTGTGATCTGTGGAGCTTATGATGGGGAAAAGGAAAAGTCTGTTGCTCTCCTCTGTAATGAGATGTTATCTCGTGAAAAGTAACGAGAGGATCACTGTGTACGAGCTCTCCCGAACCCACCCGAGAGACCACCCCGTCGCGGCTTGTGAAACCTCGCGCACAGTCGTGGGCTATATATATATATGTGAAACCTCGCGCACAGTCGTGGGCAGTACGTCTGGTCCCATGTGAGCGGGAAACCAGACTATGTGATGAATAACGTCTGAGGGGGGTTTGCTGTCAGTGGAAGGCAACTTATGGGCTCGTTCCACAACGGCCACTGCAGACAAGCCTCCGTTCATGCAGTGCAATTTTTCCACATCTGATGTCGGTGGACACCCTCGCAGTATACATTAGTGATGGCGTCATCAGCGACCACCGACTATCGTTCGTAGAATATTCTAGAGACCCTATAGTCCGACGGCGCGCACTATGTGGCACCGCGGAACTTCTCATACCACCACTGTCGTTCCCTCCTCTCGCTCTGCTCACAATTGTCATCTTTGATTCTCCGGTGTTCTCCGAAATCAATCTGTTTGGTTCTCGTTCGCTCTACCCATTAAAGAGACCCTCAAACGGTTTCGAAGATTTTGTACGAACACATTGGGCCGGTAGACGTAGTCTTAAGGGTAATTTACAAGCTAATTTGGAGCTCTCTGCGTAAACTGTGTAGTCTACAACATCGCCTTAAAGCTGCGAATCGCTGCAGATAACTGCGACTCGGTCCACGGCCGGACTCAACGCTCCTTCCGCACGCTCCTTACGGCCTTTTCAATACCGGTGCCACGCATATATTCTTTTTCTGACGCGTAGAGGGCAGCACCACCTCACTGTAAGCTCCGCCGGCTCCCCGCGTCGCCGACTGCGACTTTTCTTGACTGCGTTTGATGACCTCGGGTAAACAATGCATCAGACACGCTCAGGCACGCTAACTGCACTAGCGTAGCCATGGTTTATTGTTGCGTGCCGCTGTGTAAGTCACAGCAAGGGAAGACACCGGGTGTGTCGTACCACCAATTTCCTAGCGATGAGGAACTGTGTTCAAAGTGGAGGAAAAATGTTTCACGTGAAAAGCTCGTCATCAATGACAAGTCCGCATCGACTGTAGTGTGCAGCAAACACTTCACGGAAAATGACTATGTTCCCGGATATCGTCTCCGGAAACTGCGTCTAGGAGCCGTGCCCACGGTCTTCGATAGGTATCCTTCGTATATGGTCCCGGCTACGAAAAGGCCGCGTAAAGAACCTGCAGCGCGTGGCCCCTCGGCCACCTCGGCTCCTCGACAGCCGACGAAACGGAAAGCGGAGTCATCGCCGTCTACCTACGGGAAGTTCTAGTCCACCTTACGACAAAATAATATTGCTTTTTCTCTCTGAATTTTGTGCGCTGTAATGAATTACTGTTGCTTGTGACAACACGCGTGGGCGAAAATCCGGGAAAGCTGCCGGAATGGTTGCGACTGGGTAAGCGGTGCTCTCAGAGGTCGACTATACCATTTTAACCTCATCACATGCAACGACCGAGCTGTATTGTGTGGATAAAACGTTCATCTTCAAGAATTCAGGCGCCGCAGTTGGTTCTGTTCCTCGTACTCAGCGCTGTTATGATGGCCATAGCGCTGTGGCGCGCACACTGCGCCCGTGAACGCGCTTGGAGGCGGCGGAGAGGATGGATGGATGGATGGATGGATGGATATGGCTGTACCCTTTAGATCGGGCGGTGGCTAGCGCCACCAAGCCGTAATACCTAATGAACCAAAAACTATATTTATTTTTTTTTCCCTAAAAAGTGAGTTTGAGGATTTGTACTTTGCAGTGAAGAGTTTAATCTTCACTCGTGCCTTGACTTTCGCCACCAATCAGATAACCTCCTTCTAGTTAAGTCTACCCGCTTAAAGTTTATTTTGCCCTCCCGGTCCCTAAACCCCAGTGCTTTGAAAAACTCTGCGCCATCATCCTGAACTAAAGGGTGAAGCCCTTTACAGAACATTATCAAGTGTTCGGCAGTTTCTTCTTCCCCTCCACACGCACTGCATACTGTGTCTACCCCTTCGTATTTGGCCCGATATGTCTTGGTTCGCAGTACTCCCGTCCTGGCCTCAAACAGTAGAGAACTACCCCGAGTATTATCATAGATCCTTTCCTTGGCAATTTCCTGCTTAAAAGTTCGATAGATCTCTAGTGCGGACTTCCTAATCATGCCCATTCTCCACATGTCCGTCTCCGTTTCCTTCCCTTTCTTCTTAACCGATAGTTCTTTTTGGTTTGGCCACCTGCTGTTTTCCAAGTATTTAGCAACAGTGGTCTACCAGCGCCACCCTGAACTTGCGGCGGCAGGCAGCAAAACGCCCCAATGCGAAGGCCGTAAGGGGAGCGCCGGAGAAGGAGTCGAGTCCGGCCGTGCTCGGTCAAACGCGTTTTCAACCGCCCATTCATTGAGCGGCATGCTCTGCTCACTTGACGTCACCGTGGCTGCTGATCCGATTGGCTGAGGAGCCCATGGCAGAGGTCCTGTGAAGGCGGAACTTAGCCCCGAGCGCTCCAAGGAAGAGTTTAGGTAGTTGAGGTTGAATGGCGGAGTAGAGGAGGAGGGTACCTTTTTATTACTCGTAAGTCCAGTAATAAGAGATGTTTCCATGGAAATATGGTGCCACTGATTTGCTACATTAGTAGTGTAATCAAAAACAGAAAGTGAAAAAAAAACCGTTTCAGGGACCCTTTAAGAAATAGCCGATGCCACCAATATCTGTTGATCACGGACGAACTTGCGCCTAAAATTCTATGTGTAAAATCTCCGCTAAAGTAGTCTACACACAAGCTGTAAAGTGTGAATACACTTTATAAGCGACCCCAAACCATCCACCGCCATCGGCGGCGTTCGCAGTCTTCTCTCTATCTTTAAAAGAAAGAGGACTTGGCGGGCCGCAGCGCGACGCTCTGCCGAATAAGCCACGGACGCGACGCTGATATCGGTGTCAGTAACGCGCCTTATACCCCCTTCCCTTCGCTCGCTCCTCCGGTCTCCTCGCTCGCTGCAGCTGCGCGCTCACCCCTCTCTCTCGCACGCCCGCCTTCTCTCTCAGTCTCCCGTCGAGAGCGGGTCGTGAGGGGGAGGGGGAGTGAAGTTAAAATCCGTTGGCATTCGCCAGTGAGTTAACGCAAACTCCCCCGTGTGATCAAATTGCGATTCCCAGTAACCATTACACCATAAAGGTACCATAGTGTGATTAATAAATATAATAGTGCGAATTAATAAATACCCCTCATAGCATCACCCCGTGTATTCGCACTTAACCATGTTCACCCTCGGGGAAATGCTTGGGAGTTTTTTATCTTTCCACGTTTTCGGGCGCATGCACGAGAGGTACGCGCTGCGCCTTCACAAGAACTACGAACAGGTGCGAGGCGTTGCCGACACTCACACAGCGGCTCCCTGCGCTTCGGATTCGTGTAGTCGCGTAGTTTTGTCCTAAGTATAGAGTACCTAGAGGGAAGTGTGGCGCCACCGTCTATGTGGCACCACACTAGTCTTTTTTTCAGGGGCCCCGTTGGAGCGCTGGGAATGACGGTATGTGTGTCTGCGACGCTTGTGTTGGCTGGTGTCGAGCGATGCTTCGGCCCAAAAGTCAATACGACTGCGTAAATAAAGCTTCTCTAAAACAAAACGATTATAAGTGGATATGATTCACGCGTATTATATTCTAAATTAAAAGTCCACTTACGTTGACGGCGCCACCAATCCACGAAAGAAAGAAACAGATGACATAAAGTCAATGAAGTGGCACAAGGAACGCTCCCTCTGCCGTCTGTTTGCCAAGTTTAGCGGCCGTTGGTTACTTCTTACGCTTCGTAAAATTGTATATAGACGCAGAAAGTTCCAGTATTGAATGAAACACGTTTATGTGCAATGACGAAAATATATAGCTTATGACATCGCTCATGAACTTTTCCACATGTAGTCTTAAAAACCAGTACTGAAATTCTTGTCGCCCGCTTTGAGCACTGATAAATCATGCGTAAGTGCAATCAAGGAAGAGATGTACAGCTAAAAGAACAAATAGTTACTGGCAGAGACGTGAACTAAGCTAAATGTCCACTTATTTGAAGGAGAAAAAGGTTGAAGTTGTACCACACTAGGACATATATTTGTGTACATCATAATTATAGGCAATTAAACTTCTTTAATAAAGTGCACGGAATCACGGCAGTACTTCAAAGGTACAATAACCTCAAGAACTTTACATATTTAGTGGGGACAAAAATACTGCACGCCAAAGGGCAGGGTCATGAATTTTAACTTGATGACAGGAAATGTCGGACGCTGTTTGACTTGGGTGCTCTGATAGCTACTGTTCACTCGACTGTATTTCAGAAACAATAGAAAAATGAAAATACGGCAAATAAACTGGATAAATAAGAGGTCATTTGACCAGTATAGTGCCCAAGGCTTTCACCATGCTATCATGTTGACAAAACAACAAATTACGAAAAGCGAAACTTGTGCGTTTACATTGATATTGAAAGAATAAAATACAGTGTTCATAGTTATGTAGGGTTTGAATGATTTCATGAACTCCAAGGTGCGGTATGATACTATTCTGCGATGGTAGTGGGATGTAGAAAAATGATATATAAAATGAAAAGGATGTAATTAAAATCAGTGCATTGAAACTACAATTGAAACTAGCAGTTCAGCGCATACCTTTTCTTGTATGTCGTCAAGTAACGCTGTGTTTCATTAAAAAAATAACCACAGAAGTACTCCGTAGAGATGGTGAACCAATGACGCTGAAGCTGGCGGCCGCGGATGTTTGCAGGTGTGGCAGCCGATGCCACTCGAAAACTCCCGCCGAAGGCATGTGTCGGCGGGAAAGCAGCATTCCCTGGTGCGCGCAATTCCGTCAACTTCGCCTCGTTGGACACTGCTCTGTTTACAGCGCCGTTTCCTCGTATCGCCTTTGTAGCTCGCCGTCTGCTCGGACGGCTGCCAGATCCTCGGTGCGCAGTTGCGACCAGGGCCTGTTCTTGCGGCCGGATTGCTGCATCGGCCCGGCGAACATAAATTCTCTCACGGATCAGCTGTCGGCGTTGTTCTAGGAAAGCTGTCTGCTGTTTCGGCATTCATATGATCTGTGCCCTCGTCATATGGCCATCACGGGATGTTTGTTTACACCCCTGCTTCGCCTCTCGACCTGCTTGATGGCTTTCTTTGGCTGAGAGGCGAAGCACGCGTGGGTGAACAGGGTGGAGCCGCGTGACCTCATTTTCATCATATCCTTGCCTTCTCTCCTACATTCCTTTCTCTCCCACTCCCCACATCCGCTGTTGAGGTGACCTCCACTGAGAGACGGCGCTGCACATTTAGGAGCTTGCACATTTCGCTGGGGGGTTGTCTCTCGTCGTTGCGCTGGTGTGTTCACTAGTGCTCATTGCTCCCACTATAGGCGCAGCTGTGCTCTTCGTTTCAAGAGCGCTCACTAGATGGCGCGCCGCCACTCAGGCGACGCTCTCTGCACTCTCAGCGCGGGCTCTGGTTTGGTAGGAGACAGCGCCTATATATAGCGCTCACTCTCGTCTCTATGCCAAAGTGCGACGTCGGCGTTCGCGCCATAGGAAAACTCCTAGGACATCCTCTGCCAAGGCCAGGGATACACCGCTACCCCATATCACACACTCACCACCACAAGCATCAACAAGTGCCAACAACAAGCATCCTCAGAAAGACGCAAGAAACATTGACCCTGACGCGTGGCCAGCAATGCCGTGTTGCGAAGCGCACCTCCGACGACGTTACGAAGGGTGCCTCGAAATCTCACCGCTGCAACCACTGTTTACGAAAGACGGCGACGCCAACACGGTCCCGAAGGCTCTACTGCTTCGAACTCCGCCGGGAAGGTCACCAGCCGTTTGGTAGCGTAGGTTTCTCAGCTCGCGACTGCTTCTGCGTAGAGCTGATAGACGAGCGGACGAGACAACGGTGAGTTAAACAAGGTTTATGTACAGCATATATACAGAGGCGTTACAAATTCGGCACTGGGGCCGACAGAGACGCGAAGAGCCGAGCTCTCCTCTCTAACACATAGGTCTGCTCTCAAATGGGTCTGCTGTCAAAGAGATCTGCTAACACATAGCTCAACTCTCTATCACATAGCTCTCTTCTCTGACACACAGCTCAACTCTCTAACACATAGGACTGCTAACACATAGCTCTCCTGCTCACATAGCTCAACTGCGACACATATGTCTGCTCTCACATAGGACTGCGCTCCAACAGAATGGAGTAGCCGAGGCAATAGGCTCCTCAACCTCTCCACAGCAAAACAGT
The DNA here is from genome assembly GCF_013339725.1 of Rhipicephalus microplus. Taxonomy (NCBI): domain Eukaryota; kingdom Metazoa; phylum Arthropoda; class Arachnida; order Ixodida; family Ixodidae; genus Rhipicephalus; species Rhipicephalus microplus. The sequence continues at coordinate 36,223 of NW_023612950.1, forward strand.
TAAAACAGAACAAAACAGGTCGGCTAACACATAGATCATCTGCGACACACATGTCTGCTCTCACATAGCTCTCTTCTCTACCACACAGCTAAATCAACTCTGACACACAGCTCAACTGCGACACACATGTCTGCTCTCACATAGAACTGCTACGACACACATGTCTGCTCTCCAACAGGACTGCTCTGCAACACGTCTGCTGCTCGCGACGCGCCGCAGGGCTTCTTTTATATGCACCGGGTCCAAGCCAAATGTCCAACCAGAAACGCCGCTGGTCGTGAGGCCAGAATCCTCCAATGGGGTCGCCGCTGGGCCGCGTCCTTCTTTCTCATCGAATCTGGAGAGGCTGCGCTGCAGGTGGCTGCACCCAAGGACGAGTGACGTCGCCACGCATTGCGTCAGCCGCCAGACAGGAAGACGCCGGTTGTTTACTCGACGGGCTCGTGGCTGAGATGACTCACTGCACGTGCGCGCCAGAAAGGCGCCGTCGCTTGATGACGCCGTTGAGTTGTTGATCGCGTCAGGCGGGCACGCGGGCTGGCTTTGACACAGATTTCATTTTTCCGAGGCACGGACGTTCGTTGCGGACTCGCAGGCATAACAGCACCCCCGCCGCCAGACAATGCGCCGGAACGACGAGCTGCTTCCACGTGGCTCGGATGTCAGGCGCTCTCGTTCGCCAGGTCCCTCCAGGTTCACCTCCAGGGCCATGGGGAGAATGCAGCTCCATACTCTGTTCCGGGAACACACCCCATTCATGAGGACGGATCCAAGCTCCACCGGCTTGTCGCCACAACTTGTCGACCGTCTTCGCTCGTCTCTTCAGACGATCTTTGGTCTCAGCACTTGTCGATGGTTCTGCAACTTGTCAAGAACGGTTCGACAACAGACAACACACGACACAAGCAAGTGCCCTCGGTCACCCGACAGAACACCAGACAAAGTATAGTACAACATATACCTAGCTACGTGTCTATCGGAATTTCATTCCCTCTACATCAAGAGGCACATGTGGGACACAAGACTCCTAAAATGAGAACTCGAATTTTCACACGTACAACAACGCAACGAATTAGAATACCACATAAAGTTGGCCCCTTGAGATCACTCTGAACGAGAGCGCTCAGCCCAGGTCGTGATGAGGACAAAATTTTGCCCCGAATCGCCAGCGAGAAACCGAAAAGTTGAGAAGGTACTAGCTAGAACGCACTGCTCAATGCACCTGCATTAGCGTTCAGCTTTCCTTTTTTTCTTTAGCGAACGTCAAAGTTGCGCTGTCGGAGTATCACGCTCCATCTCAGTAACCGGTCACTTTTAGGCGACGATACCTATGCGGTACCAACAGCTGCTCACACTTGCGACGTTCCACAGGAGAACAACGATACGGCTTGCTAGGGATTGGCTCCTCACAAGTTAGCTCGGTATCGTGTTCGATCACCGTCGTGTTTCCGTGACAGTCCAAAAACACGTCTTCAAACACCAAAACAATTTTTCTCAGGTCATCCTTCTGGACTTCACTTAACGTAGGTTCTAGGTTCAACTGCTCCAAGGTTACCTCCGATCCCCTTTTGATTACATCACTAGAACTCAAAACTTCCGCTCCCTCTTCCTGCGAAGCACTTAAAAGTAAATTTACGACAGCTTGACGTTGAACGTATGGTTTCCTCAAGTTAATGTGGTAAATTTTGTTCGGCCACCTTCCTAATTTCACTTCATAATTCGTATCGGAAAGCTTAGATATTACTTTGGCGGGCCCTTCCCAATGAATCCCAAGCTTGTTCCTTTTGAACGGCCGCAGCAGCTTTACCTGACCTCCTACTTCAAAAGCGCGCTTCTTCACCGATTTGTCGTTGTACTCCTTAGACAACACTTGTGCAGCTTTCATGTGGCTTTCCACTAGCGCATTAATTGAGAGGTCCTCTAGCTGCTCTCAAATGAGCGTTTCTCGATCAACCCTCGACAGCTCACTCCAACTTTCCGCTACAGGCGAGAGCGTTCCATCCCTCTCGCTCCGACTCAATGGCGCCATGTCGTCTTCCCTTGCTACGCATACCACGCCGGTCGCTTCGGCGACGAGCAGCTCGCGTGACTGCTCACATGACTCACGCGGAAAATTTCCTCTCTGAGGTTCCGTCGACCCGCCGACAAGGTCACATGAGAGTTCACCGCATTGAACAAGATCAAGCTCCTGCGAAAGCTTCCGCGCTTGTGATCGCGTGAGGGCCATGCACGCCAAGTTGAGGAAGAACGATTTACCCTGCTCTTTGAGAAGCTGCTCTGAGTTGTTGGAGAAAAGATAAGGAAAACGATCGGGAAGCGTGGCAGACACAGCCGCTTCGGTGCGAAGCTTACCGAACGGGCCTTCAATGACAACCGTAGCGATTGGTAAGCAAGCACTCTGCTCCTCGGCGACTTGCCTGATCCACGCGCATTCTCCTGTAAAGTCATCCGGAGACACCAATGAAGGATGGACAACGTCCATGGTTGCCGCTGAGTCTCTAAGTGCTCGGCACGTTTTCCCATTCAAACTAATTTCTTGGATATACGGCTCTAACAACCGCATGTTCTTTTCCGATTCTCGAATTGTTGCGAAAGCAAACTTTTGCTCACAGTTTATCGCGATGTGCCCTTCCTTTTTGCAGTTGTAGCAGATTAGTGGCTTCCATGATTCAAACGCCCGTGTGGTATCAGTGCGTTGTTTAGGAACCTCACTCGATTTTTCCGCTTCTGCATGCCCTTCGCCTACACTGTCCTTCGTAAGAGACGGGTCCTTCTTGAAATTACGGTGCGGAGCGGGTTTCCGTTGATCAGGTTTCTTCGAAAAGCCCTCTTTCCTTTCATCTTTTTCCACGCGCACTGCCCTGCTATGCAACTTTAGGCGAGTATAATACTCCTCAGCTAACTCAGCTGCCTTGTTTAACTGTACTTCACCAAGTTTGTCCTGCAGTCAAAGTTTGACATCCTCCTCGATGCAGCGGTAGAATTGCTCCAATGCAACGCATTCCACCACTTTATCGCGGTCGTCATAAACACCTTCGCCCTTGAGCCCTTCAATTAAATCGGCTTTAAGACGAAACGCGAAGTCAACGTGTGACTCATTCCCCTTTTTAGCATACCGGAACCTTTGCCTGAAAGCCTCGGGTGACAACTTATAACGTCTCAAGAGCACTTCCTTAACCTCGTCATAGCTCTCAAACGCTTCCCTCGACAAGCAAGTTATCGCGTCGGACACTTCGCCGGGAAGAAGAGCTAACAGGTTCTGCGCCCAAAGAGACCGCTTCAAAGCATTTCGCTCACAGACGTGTTCAAACTTGACGAGATAATTCGCCATGTCCTCGCCTACTACGAACGGTGGCAATTGGTCCCGAATTCTATAACCGCTGACCTGAATCGTCGGAGAAGCTACGCTAGGCGCCTGCGAATACTGCAGTATTGCCAATTCTATTCGTTTCAACTCGAGGCGCTCCTGTCTCTCGGCTTCCTCACGGCGTTCTCGCCTTTCAGCTTCTTCACGATTTTCTCGCCTTTCAGCTTCTTCGCGAGCTTCTCGCCTTTCAGCCTCCTCGCGGCGTGCTTTGATATCCACCCAGGCCTCATCGACCTCCTCAGCCGACACTCCCTCATCCTTCATGATCTCAAGGATCGCTTGTTTTCGTTTCGCACGGCCCAAAGTAATGCCGAGTTCATCACAAATTTCGATGAGTTCCTTCATTTTAAGGTTCTCCATCGTTCACACTAGCCTCTTGCTGTTTGCCCCTGTTAACAATTTACTTGCCGTACCCACTATAAGTCAACTAGCAAGACGCGCAAGCAATTTTTCACACTCCCGTGTTTATTCCCTCCGCATTAACTTGGGTTTCAAAGCACTTCGACTTTGCTTGAAACGATCAAAGCTCACTTCAATGCTTCACACAGCCCTTCTCTAAACTACTACAACTTGAACTAGAGTATTCTGGTGAAGTGAGGGGAAAACATCAGGCACTCACCGCATCGATGTCGCTGACGCCGGCCGATCCCGCAGCTGCCAACCACTGTTGCGACGCGCGCCTCCGACGACGTTACGAAGGGCGCTACACTCTAAAAAAAGGGGAGCGAGAATGGAGAAACGGGCTCCGTTCCTCCTTCGGCGCAGCGACTTCCTCCCTTTCGGGCGCTTTACCTGTCGCGCCCTCTCGCGGCAAGGACTAAAGGAGCAACGTTTCTCCTTCAGCGTTCAAGTTACTCCTCAATCACGGGGGTCGTGCTCGCGCGCATGCGCACGCCAAGCCTATAGCCGCCCGCGGCCAGTCGCGAGCGATTGCTTTACCCTAAGATTGTTGTAAGCAATGCAGGAATGACGTTTTCTTTTGTTTTATTAGTATAGAGTAAAAGCCTCTCTTCTTTTTTATCGTCAGGCACTCGCACGATGCTCCGCACACTTCCATGTGTGTCTCGTGTTGTTTCATACTACCAATTTGTCACGAATACAAGGAGCTCTGCTTCCCAAGCAGTCTTGCTTTATCGATTACCTTAGAGTGTAAAAACAATAATGATTTTTTTTCGGTGTCGACATACTTGGTAAGCCCACGCATTTTTAGTTTCGCACTGCACCAACAGCACTCATGAATTCAACGAGGCGCGTAAAAAAGCATCACACTTATTTTTTCAATAGTGTAGGAAGCCTGATACCACTCTACAGTCCATGCGTGAAAGTACGATCATATACAATTGATAGAGTTATACGTGCCACTACCACCATATGGATGTTCTTTGCAGTTTACCCCCATTCGAATACGGCCGCCGTGGCCGGAAGTCGTACCTGCGTCCATCAGCATAGTCACACGACACCCAATAAGGCTATGCTACCCCGGCAGGTGAAAGCACAAAGGGAAACAGGCTGCGAAGTTTCACCGAGCGTTTATTCGCCAGACTAGATTAAAACCATCAGAAACTTTTTAAACATCATCATAACTAAACGTTTGTGAAAAGTGAACCAATGACTTCTGTAGGTTAAACCAAATTCTCAACCGCATTCGTTTTGAATTGCCCATGCCAGCACTGAGAAGTAGGAAGGAATTATGCACGCGAGCAGTATGTCTTTCTCGTCCATGATTCTCCTTTGTCGTGAGAAACTCAACACAAAATGCACTTCTAGTAGCAGCTGTGCACAGCAAGTAAGTACTAACGCTCACTCACCTTTGTGAAAAGAGTATTCCGAATCCAGAGTAATAACCACCACAGCCACAGCGATAACAACAAAATTGTGGCACGCACTATGATTGCAAGTTGACACGCGAGGCGAATCGCGAGAGGCATCTGAAGCAGAAAAGTATGCAGGCACTACATTCTATAAAGTTATAGTAAACTTGCGCACTGCAGCGATAGTTCCTCCACTCAAGTATGAGAGCTCCCGCGACGCCAACAGCCACTGTCATGGCTCACGAAAAAATACCGTCGGATGCGAGGTCATCGCTTATTTATCTCGCAAGACCCGCGTTGTAACGTACGTATACACTGCTAGGACGGTCGTTACCGCATTAAAACATTGTCATTGAAGGGCTAGTGGTGTACTATATCCATGGCTAATGGCCACACTTGTGGTACGCACGTAAAAAGAATATAAGCAAACGTTAAGACGAAACAACTAAACGAGGTCGACGTGACCACAGAACACCTACCACGACGGAGACAAAGTTTGGTCTGCATGCTGCGCCCTCTCCAAGTAAGAAGAAAAAAAAACGTGACCTCCGAAATGGCTAACGCGTGGCAAGTGTTTGCACTCTCAGAGGCTTCAAGAAAAAAAAAGTAACTGTGGCACTGGTCGACAGATGGCGCAGCGTTCGAATTGCCGTGGGCATTCTAAGCACGGCTTGGGGCATCCGCCTTCGTGAAAACCTGATAAGCTCTAGTAATTATTCCGTTCATTACTGTGCAACAATTGATTAACTAAGGTTTACCTAAGCATCAGATACAATATATTTACGTGTGCGCATGTTGTGGTATTGATAAAAAACATGAAAAAAAGTGTAAGAAAACCTACTTGTAACCTGTGCCACTCAGGTCAGTTGAAATTCATCGCTATATAAGCTGGCGCGCTTTCTCAGTAGAGTGTGAGTAAACACGTCGAGGTGTGAACCGTTGGTTTCGAATGGTTGATTGTGCTCTTGTTGCGTACTTGTTAGCGTATACGCTAGTGTACTTGTTGCGTACTATTTGTGTACTATGTGACCATGTGTGCATGTGGAGCTATATAGATTGCATCAACACATAATAGGCTTTCGGTGTCCGTAAGTGGTTTTGAATGGGTTGATGCGTAAAATATCAGCAAGGGAGCAGTGATAGTGGGAAATAACAACAAACGTCGCGGCAGTCAACTTTTTTTTTTAACTTTGATCAATCCCTCCAGATGGCGCCACCTACCACCTACTTCATTGCTTTGACGCTCTCACACCTCCAGCCATTTATATATCGTTGAACATCTATCTATCAAAGCTGCACTACGGATTCGGAATGGTTTCGCTGCGATCGAGTGTACGGTTTGGAGGCACATCTCGTGACCTACGGACCCGTAAGCGCATGGATAACGTCGCTACACTATGTGAATCTGCGACAAATAAATACAGCAAGCCTAGCATGCACTCTTCAGGTGAGGGCTCTGCAGAAACCGTGTCTTTCGGAGTGAACTTGGCTTCGCTGACCGAACGAAACGTACTTGCTCCATCGTTCTCTTTCGCGATGTGTTCACCGCCACAGGTTCGTCTGCTTGTTTTTATAACAATTTCGTTCAATATCAAGCTCAGCGGGACCGTTTTTTGTAACTTTCAGTGCCGTGTATTCCTTACCAGTCGAGAATCGTTGCATTTGCTAAGCCTACTCGCTTCGCCGGGGGGCAGCCATGTTGACTTTCATAAAGAGAAACGTGTTTCTCCGTGGATGAGGGAGCAACGTTTCTCTATTTGAAGACGAACATTGGGGACATCGCCGTTCCTCCCTAAATGGAGAGTACGTCACTCCATTTTTTTTAAGAGTGTACGAATCCCACCGCTGCCACCACTGTTGCGAAGCGCACCTCCGACGACGTTACGAAGGGCGCCTCGAAATCTCACCGCTGCAGCCACTGTTTACGAAAGACGGCGACGCCAACACGGTCCCGAAGGCGCCACTGCTTCTAACTCCGCCGGGAAGGTCACCAGCCGTTTGCTAGCGTAGGTTTCTCAGCTCGTGACTGCTTCTGCGCAGAGCTGATAGACGAGCGGACGAGACGAAGGTGAGTTAAACAAGGTTTATGTACAGCATATATACAGAGGCGTTACAAATTCGGCACTGGGGCCGACAGAGACGCGAAGAGCCGAGCTCTCCTCTCAAACACATAGGTCTGCTCTCAAATGGGTCTGCTGTCAAAGTGATCTGCTAACACATAGCTCAACTCTCTATCACATAGCTCTCTTCTCTGACACACAGCTCAACTCTCTATCACATAGGACTGCTAACACATAGCTCTCCTGCTCACATAGCTCAACTGCGACATACGTGTCTGCTCTCACATTGGACTGCGCTCCAACAGGTCGGCTAACACATAGATCAACTGCGACACACATGTCTGCTCTCACATAGCTCTCTTCTCTACCACACAGCTAAATCAACTCTGACATACAGCTCAACTGCGACACACATGTCTGCTCTCACATAGAACTGCTACGACACACATGTCTGCTCTCCAACAGGACTGCTCTCCAACACGTCTGCTGCTCGCGACGCGCCGCAGGGCTTCTTTTATATGCACCGGGTCCAAGCCAAATGTCCAACCAGAAACGCCGCTGGTCGTGAGGCCAGAATCCTCCAATGAAGTCGCCGCTGGGCCGCGTCTTTCTTTCTCATCGAATCTGGAGAGGCTGCGCTGCAGGTGGCTGCACCCAAGGACGAGTGACGTCGCCGCGCATTGCGTCAGCCGCCAGACAGGAAGACGCCGGTTGTTTACTCGACGGGCTCGCGGCTGAGATGACTCACTGCACGTGCGCGCAGGAAAGGCGCCGTCGCTTGATGACGCCGTTGAGTTGTTGATCGCGTCAGGCGGGCACGCGGGCTGGCCTTGACACAGATTTCCTTTTTCCGAGGCACGGACGTCCGTTGCGGACTCGCAGGCATAACAGCAGTCAGTGAAACCGCCAGTAGAGCGCCCGCTGAAAACTACTTCAGAGCGAGTAAGTCATGAAAGTCATGATAACGAAATAATAGACGTGATTAAGACCTTCATGAACACAATTCGAGTACTCCTGAATAATATTCAGACTCCGGCTACCCACAGCGCTCTTCAAATATTGGACGCTTTGAATCCGGTGCTATCAAATATAGAGAAGCACCATGGCTCTTTCTTTGCAGCCCTTCCGTAAACAAGTGAAAGAGGCATCAATTTTCCAATGGAATGCCCGAGGTTTAAACCCCGCAATTCGGATTTTTGACCATATGTTTTCAAGAATCAGTTTTCAATTATCGTAATTTGTAAACCACGTCTTCACAGTGCTATACGACTTTCTAAATACGAGGCTTTCAGATCTGCAACCCGTAACGAATCCAGTAAGGTCATTGTTTACATCAGGTGCGAACTCACATATATTGAGCATCCAGTAACACCGAACAACAGCAACCAATGCATGTGCCTGACAATTAAGCGTAAGAACGTGAACTTCACGCTAGTGGCAGTATATATTTCGCCTTCAGGCCGCTTCGACCCAGCAAGATTAAGCGCCGTTATATCAGCGACACCTGGGCCATGGATTATTACCGGTGATTTTAACGCTCATCACCCCCTGTGGGGAAGCCAGAAGATGGACCGTCGGGGAAGAGATGTGTCCTCCTTTGCATCTGAGCATCAACTATATTGTTTAAATGACGGCACTCCCACGTTTTACGGGGTCTGACATATAGTAGCTGTCTCGACCTAACTTTTGTGTCAAGTAGCTTAAGTACCAAGGTACAGTGGTTTGCGGACAATGAAACGCATGGCAGTGACCACATCCCCACCTATATAAAAATAAACGGGCTAAGCAAGTCGCAAATCGCGCCAACTTCACGGATAGACTGATCAATGTACAGATCATCCACAGAGAAGCAATGCGAAAGAAACCAAGAAGGTTCTCTTGAAAGCCTAGAAGGTATATTGAAGGCTGCTATCCAAGAGGCAACGTTTAATTGTGGACGTTTGCCAGAGTTTTGCAAATATGAGGTGGACTTGGAGCGACTTCGCGCAATCCGTCGTCGCGCCGAACGACGTTATAGGCGCACGAAATCCATATACGACTTGAGGGAAGCGAGACGTCTACAAAAGAAGATTCAACGTCGAATCAATGCACTACAGTCACTACGATGGAAGTCACTATGCGAGTCGCTCCATCCCCACAAACCTCTTTCGCAAATATGGAGAATAATCCGCGGCCTACGAACATTGCCACAACAGCATCGTCCGTTCAAATGCCTTGCTCTCCACCAAGGCCGGCGTGAAATCGATGTAGCGGAAGACTTCTGTGTCAGGGTTGCAAACAAGGGGTCCGAGATCAAAATGAGTAACCTACGAAACGCGCCGGTGTCCAGAGACACTCGGATGGACAATATGTTTTCTCTAGAAGAGCTTCACGTAGCATTGGCAGCATGCAAGCGCTCGTCATCACCTGGACCCGATGGGATCACATACATGGCCCTTGCTAACCTAGGACGAATAGCTCGGCGTGCCCTTCTAGCTCTATACAATGACTCGTGGAGCAACGGTTTGGTTCCTCCTTCGTGGAAGTGCAGCCGCCTTGTGCCCCTGCTCAAACCAGGCAAATCGCCTCTGGACATGGCCTCCTATCACCCCATCGCGCTTACCAGCTGTTTTGGAAAGGTGATGGAGAGAATGGTGCTGACTCGCCTGGAGTGGTACTTGGAACATAACAATATATACCCCGATCCTTTGACCGGCTTTCGACGTTGACGGTCTTCCATAGACAATGTTGTTGATCTTGTCACGTCTGTACAACAGCAGAAAAGCCTAAAGAGATTATCAGCGGCACTTTTCTTGGATATTAAGGCTGCATACGACAATGTACTACATAAAATCATCCTGGACGCCTTGGGCAGCATTAGACTGGGAGCCCGCGTTTACCAATGGATCTACAGCTCTTTGAAGGACGGAACCTTCTTCGTTCACACAGAAGATGGCGCAACAAGGCAACATCACACTTATCGCGGCGTACCTCAACGTGGGGTCCTAAGCCCCATACTTTTCAACCTTGCGCTCATCGGACTCGTTGACGTCCTGCCACACTCCGTACATCTGCCGATATACGCGGACGACATCTGCATCTGGGCATCAGGGGTGACGCGTCTACACGTACGAGTCAGGCTTCAGACAGTGGCTACACTGACGTCAAACTACCTTCAAGGACGAGGACTGGAACTGTCATCTGAGAAATGCTCACTGGTTGCGTTTACGCGCAAGACAATGACGCCATACCGCATCAGAATTAATGGACACACAATCAGCTATCAGAAGACTCACCGTTTCCTGGGAGTAATAATAGATCGTGATTTGTCTTGGAGCCCTCATATCGCTTACATGAAGAAGAAACTGACCATGATCACCCACGTCCCAAGGTTTCTTGGTACGAGCCATGCTTCAACTGTATGCTGCACTTTTTCTTGGCTTCATGCGCTACAGCCTACCTGTGCTTGGCAAGGCCTGCATGACAAACGTACACGTCCTCCAGTCTTTACAAGCTCAAGCACTGAGAATATGCCTCGGGCTGCCGAGATGCGCATCCTCAGCAGCGACTGTCGCAATCGCTCATGAACACCCTATAACAACCTACATTCGTGTCGATGCTTTAAGAACGCACATAAGACGTTCCACCCGGATTCAATCGCATCTACTCGCCTCCCTTCCAACTTCCAGGCCATGCTCGGCGTTCTGCTCTATTATTGCCCCACATCGCACGGTGATTCCTACAAACTTCACGCACGCAGCAAGACCGTCGTTACCATTGTGGTGTCTACATCCACTGGAAGCCCTGATAACCATCCCCGGAATGCAAAAGAAGAAACATTTGTCAAATTTGGTCCAAAATCAAACAACATTACTGTTTCTGCATGAGAAACACAGTGGACGCATTCACATTTACACGGATGGGTCGGTCACTTCAACAAGTTCAACAGGCGCAGTGGTAATTCCGGAGAAATCCATCACGATAAAGTTCAGGACCTCACATCTGACATCAACCACGGCGGCAGAACTCGCCACCATTCGTGCCGCTCTGGAGTTCCTAGTTGAAGAACCGCAACAGGCATGGTCAATATTCTCCGACTCCAAAGCAGCTCTCCAGGGCATTGCCTCGCCATATCGTCATGGACCAAACGAACAGCTAATTGCTGAAATACGAGTGCTTCATCACCGGGCTATAGAGAAACAACATGACATAGCGTATCAATGGATACCAGGCCACTGCAGCACTGATGAAAACGACCGTGCAGATGAAGCAGCCCGAACTGCTCATGATGATTCCCCTTGTGTAGCTATACCATTATCAAGAACAGACGCCGCTGCAAGGCTTCGATCACTAGCACGAGAACTGACACTCCCTCAGTGGAATTCACCGGCATTCACCAACGTCCGCCTTCATAATTTGGACCCACACCTACAGCTCCGTCTTCCATCAGGAATAACCAGAGCAGAGGAGACACTTTTGTGCCGTCTGTGGATTGGGGTGGCCTTTACGAATGCGTATTCGTTTCGAATCGGAATGGCCAGAAGCCCGACATATGACAACTGTGGCTGCGCAGAGACTTTCTCCCATCTTCTCTGCGAGTGTCCCCGCTTCAGCGTGCCAAGAAAAGAACTGTCGAAAGCTTTAGATAGAATAGAGAATCGCCAATTGTCGGAAGAAAGTGTATTAGTACTTTGGCCGAGATCGTCCTCTGCACGCAAGGCATTGAGAGCGTTGTTGCGCTTTCTGCGGGCAAGTGGTCTTAGAGACAGACTGTAAACAGCGTCGTGGATCATATGATGGCCTTCTCTCTCCTTTTTTTACGACGTCTGTTTTCTCTCATCCTTTATCTCCCTTACCCTCTTCCCCAGTACAGGGTAGCCAGCCGGTCTGAGAACTGGCTAACCTCCCTGTCCTTCCTCATTTATTCCTCCTCCTCCTCCTCGTCGTCTCTTTCGCTGGGCATCCCTCGGTGAGCGTCGATACCACTACCCACAATGAACACCGCAGAAGCCAAGATGGCGGCGTGGAGGGTTTGCAATGAGACTGCTGTGCGGCCTCGCCGTCAGGACCCTTTTCGAACTTTCCACAACATTCTATAATTCAAGATCCTCTCGCTTTGTACTTTACGAATCATAAAGTAGTTTTGCTAAATAGAAAACGTACCTCCGAGCTTATGTGATCCCTAAATAGACTGTTGAACAAAATGTATACACTGCATCAGTATGTAAATATCTGAATACAGTACATTGATATGTAAATAATAAACATTTTGCATATAATTTGCACATACAATCACACCGCAAAAACTCTCGTGTCACGTCTTTATACGAGGATAATTGAGCATACGTACAGAGGATTCACGGTTTACCTAATTTAACCTCTGGAACAGCAAACTCCTTCATCATCATTCAATTTGTGGATGTGCGGGAATTTTCATCTTCATTGTTCTCTTTAAAAAGCACTTCATTGAAACTGTTGCGCGCGGGCTCGGTGGCACGGCTGCGACGAGATGAACGACGCCGACGACGGCACTCCCATTGTCGAGCGCTCTTGGGTGCGTATAGTAGATAACGACGTAACTGACGCAGAAGCTAATGGAGATGTTTAGCATTTCTCGTGGCGAATGGCGTTTCGTTTCGCCTAGCCACATACAGTTTTCGCTGTGAAAATTAGCCTCGTAACATTATGAATAAATATGTTAAGTAAAGGATGCGTATAGCGGTAAATATTGGCGGTAAAGGATGAAACTTACTATAAATCATTATTATGTGTAAATCAAGTGTGTAATACACATTTATGGCGTATAAGCAGAGCGAATGAGTACATGACATTATTACACGTAAAAGTTCACTGGCAGATTCCATGCTTCATAAAAACTGACTTCATGCGTTTCAAGCAGCCGGTGAGCAATTGTCTATGCTGATATGTTTTTTTTTTCGCATTTAGGCAAGTGTTACAAGACGGATTGACGTTATACACAGTAGCTGGCTGCACATCGTGGACTTACCAAGAATGTCCGGTACAATATCATCTACTGGAGGCTACACTAGGTCTCTTATGGTCCGGCATAACGTATGCATTCACGTTAGAGCAATGGCGTATCATCGAAAGTGGGCGTTACGATGTGAGAATGCGAATGTCACACGCGACGTCCGTTAGCGTATTCCCCCCCCCCCCCGGGTTCGAGCGACACTTGAATATAGCCTGCTAAAACATAAAGATACAGATGTAATGTTTATTCAACTGCTTTCACAGTAGAGTCAACATTGGAACCACAATCGACGTTATCCCGGCACGACGTTTGTGTGATACCACTATGTAATGTTTATCACGTTGTTACGACCTTAGTCAGCCAGTACTATCACCACATTTGAAATTGCACCAACTTTACGCTGGCATGGCGTCTTTTTCCAAAGCCATTTCGTGGCCTCGCATGGCTCAGTCGTAGAATACGTTATAGCCTTGCAAAAAGCTTGGGTTCGATTTCAGCTGAGCACCTGATTTTTCATCTATGCATTCCTCGGGTCCAATCAAGCTGCATGCCGATGTCAGTTTCTCTTAACGCTCTCGCATTCCATCATGCTTTCGTGACTAACTAATCCTCAGTACATATCCGATCGTATCGACCACAGCCATAAGGTTAACATCTCATTACGTATCATCCAGTGTTTTATCATTCATTATTCGTACATCACCAGACTGGAACCACCTACCCAAAAAATGATAACTATTACTAATAAGCATATTTGCGACAAACTTTATTTAACATTAGAAAATTTACTGTATGTATCATGTTATACATTATTATGTATTACGCTCCATTGTATTGAGTTTGTTGTCCTTACGCAGCTAATATTGCATAATGAGGAGTTTCTGGTTTGTTGTATAACATATCTTCATGCGGTATTTTATTCCCTGTCAACTTGTAATCACTACCCTCTATAATGCCTGATGTACTTGAGGGTAAATGAAATCAAATGAATGAGCACAAGCGCCAACCGGCGCTTTCAACTGGTATTATTAGGTTGTTGGTGTACGTCTGTCGCTTGGACGCCAACGTAGTGGTGTTTTTAGTCAGTTCCTTTTCCCATTCCTCAAAGTGTTGCTATGGCATAGCTTCACCCTCTGGAACTCCTAATACCACTAAAGGGGTGCAACACCACCTGATAGACAACAGAGACCGTTATGCTTTCTTCAGAGACCGTTATGCTTTGTAGGTTGTAAGCAGCGTTGACACGACACATGAAAATAATTAATAGATGTGAGCATCCCTGCAGGAATAGAACCGAAGCACTAGCTGTGGCAATTAAGTTTTTTTTAATACCAAGGAGCCAAGCTAGGTCTCGGAACTATTTCTCAAATGGACCCTAATGTTCGTGAAACTTCAATTGTGGTGCGTTGCTGACTATTCGATTATTATAAACATTACATGTGTACTCGTATGATACAGCCGTCACGTCGGGTTATCATCAATTGCGGTTAAGCCCCATCCACTCAAGTTTATTTATGTAGCAGTGTCTGGGGCTACCATTCTAGCGAGCACAAGTGCTACTTATCTGCTTATCGCGTCTAGTGTTGCTTATAGCTATGTTGTTGTTGGAATTGTTACACAGCTGTAAACAATTGGTTAAATAAAAAATATGTGACATTGCGTAGAACATTAACCTCATTTTGTAACGTTTCGCTAAATAAAAAAGTACCTCACAGACATTTTCCTTCGGCATGCTTCGTATAAGATCGATTAAAAAGGTAAGTAGAGTCTGCCGAATTTTGTATGTTTTTGTGTTCGTTTTCAAGCCGTGTTTAATGGCATTGACAGTTTCAATAGAGGCACAAAGTCAGTGGTGGTGACCGCGTTGCTTCCGCCACAACATTTCTTGTTTATTAAGATCAGAAAAAATCCCGTGGAAACTATTAATTGCATAACACATTTCATTACACAGTCTGAGCAACACTTTAATGAGTAGAACGGACATCAAGTAGCCAACGGTTGCCACAAGTGCTACACACTCAACATGTGAGCTAGGCAGCCTGATGGTACTATTTGTGGTGCATTGGTGGTTCATTTGGTGGAACAAGTAGTGGGACAAAGGGTAGAACATTGTGCAAGAAGTCGTCGAGTGCAGAGAGCCATAATGAGGAAACGTATACAACAGGCGTTAACTGTGTACATAAATCTTTTGCAGACCTGCTCTAGTGACTAGAGAGACGGTTTATGACACTGTGAAGGGATTCTTTGAATGTAGGGTTAGATGAACTTTGTTGCGTCGGTGACGACAAAGTCCGTAAGAAGAACGATGAGGCTTGTTGGAGGACTAGAACTAAACTTTATGAAACCTTGAAAAACGAACGAGCACACAGACGTACACGACAAAGCGAACACAAACAAAGAAGCTAACAAGGGTGCGTCATGAGCGTTGTGCCTTAAGCAAAAGAACTGCCGCCCGCATTTTCCCATGGGAGAACTCGAGTAAATGCTTCGCAGAGTGGTGGCATATCGCGTGAATGTTGCGTAATTCAGTATAATTTAGAAGTGTTCAATTGCCATTTCGTCTTTATTATTCTTATTTATTGAATGAAGGAGAAGCGTTGCCTTCAGCGTTAAGCGGAAGCCAAGTAAAGACGACCTTGACTGAATTCCAAACGTGAATTCCAAAGTTGGAGGAAGGCTTTTTCCTGCTCCCTTGGCAAGGAAAACGAAAAGTCATTATTCTTATAATTCTTGCTTTTAACATTCCTACAAAAACGTTCGGGATAATATGCCTCTACAAATTGAAAGTTATGTCTCTCACTAAAGAGTAATAACCTACGCGGAATCATTGCTTCGGGATCCATTTATTCTCGCTTTGCGATTGAACTTTCTTAATGCCTTGCATACCTCTTATCGAGCTCTAAGTGGAAAATTTGACAAGTAGAATGCTTTAAAATGTGAGTAAACGTGCTGTTTCCAGGCCTTAGGTTTGGTGCCTCTCGGCTTAATGACGTCAATTATGCTACTGCGGCCAGAGACCCATCGCAGCTGGTGTTGTTTAGAGACAATAGGAATGCGAACTGTGAAACGTAAATTCCTTTTTTCTCGACATTGGTCAGTGGCCTGTGCTTTAACAAAGTCTGACTTTAACATAACCTGACCAGCCGGTATTTCGTTGAACTCTCGAATATGAAATGTAAGCAAGCCTTCTACGTTAATCGCTGAGGAGAACTGGATGTAAGCGAGCGAAATAAAAAGCGAATGGCAAGGTGGCTTACTAAGGACTTGCTTAGATGGTTACGCTACAAGGGGGGCGGGAAAAAACAGAAAGGGTGATAATCGCGTATTATACCTTACAGGCTCCTTATCTGATAATTGTGTAAGGGGGGCGATACATGGTAAAATATCACACGTGATAAATACAGTAAAAGATGAAATCAAAACGATACAATTTGAAAAGCGCACTGTGATGTAAACGACTGCTAAAAAAGCAAGAGTAACACCCCAGTAGAAAATCTAGACAAGGAAAGAGCGTGCACAAAACACGAACTTATTAATTAACATGAACAGTCAGCGGTTGAAAAATGAAGCCGATTTTGGCAGCGCTTACAATACTACAATGTGACATAACAGCACGTTACACAAGTCAAAACATATAGATAACACATCTACAAAGAACTAATTGAGAAGTAACTACGTAAGCATGAAGTTTCGAGTAGGCGGTCGTGAAAGGCTTTGCAATTTGCCATCGAAGTGATATGGCCAGGGAGATCGATCTAAAACTGGATGGCGTGTGGCAGCGCAGAACAACTAAATGCCCTTGTATTGCCGAAGATTCGCTCGAAACTGCCCTGATTACGGAGCCGCCTAGACATGCGCAGTGGGATTTTCAAAGGGAGAGAATGAGGCCTGACGTTTTGAACATATCCATGAAGCAGGCATAAAAGGGAAGCACACCAACGAACCTGAAGAGGGTGCAGCAAAATTTCGAGTTTTATTTTAGAAATACCGAATTTACGTACGTAACTTCGGTAATAAAACGAGCGGCACTGTTTTTCACAAGCTCTAAGTTAGTATTTAAGTAGTCTTGATAAGGGGACCAAATAGATGACGCGAATTCTAACTGCGGGCGAATGAAGGTAAGGTACGCTCACTTGCGAATGTTAGGTGGTGATTTACGCAGGTAACGATGAGTGTACCTAAGCGTTTGTGATGGTTTAGCACAGATAGCAGTAATGTGGGGGAGCCATAAAATATTGTGAGTTAAGTTTATCTCTATATAGTTGAGTGACTGAACATGAGATATGACAGAGTTGCTATGACATAGGAAAAATCAGAGTTCGAGTGTTTGCAGGTGAAAGAAATCAGTTTACATTTTCTAGAGTTCAATACCATCAGACATTTTTGACACCACATACTTATAAGTTTAATTTAACTTTGCAGGATGTGGTGATTATTGGAAGACGTTATTTGTCTATAAATGATAGAGTCATCGAGAAATAATCTAATACTTGAGAAAATAATATTGGACAAGTCATTAATTTAAATAAGGAAGAGTAAATGCCTAGAACGCTACCTTGAGAGACTGCGGATGTTACCTCAGCTAGGGGAGATACACAGTTATTAATCACGGTGAATTGTTGGCGAGATGATAAGAAATTTTTAATCCAACATAGGCTAGCAGAGTCCAGTCCGACGGAATTTAATTTGGAAAACAATCGACAAAGGGCCACACTGTCAAAAGCTTTGAAGAAGTAAAAAAAAAATCTATCGGTTTGTAGATTGTTGTCCATGTTAAGGTGCAAGTCAGTAGTAAGTTCGAGCTATTGCGTATCACACGACATAATTTACGAAATCCATGTTGATTTGTGAAAAAAAAATTATTAGTCTCCAGGTGGCGGTAGATGTGCGATGCAATCATGTGCTCTAGCACTTTGCAGAAAATGCAAATTAGGGAATTGGGGTGGTAGGTGTCTCATTAATTTTTCTTTCCAGCATTGAGTACCGGAATAACCCTGGCAACCTTCCAGTCTTTAGGTAGTTGTCCGGTCGACAATGATGGACTGAATATTCTGCACAGTATTTCACTAGAAAGTGGTAGGGTATTTTTCAACATCTTAGCGTTTAAATTACTACACCTGCCGATGTTGATAGCTTAAGGTTATTCATGAGACACGCAACTCCATCCTCAGTGACCATTATTGGTGTCATATAAGGGTAACCTAAATCTGGAACATAGGGCACGTTTAGGTGATCCTTAGTAAATAATGACGAGAAAAATTGTTGAACTCGTGTCAGCACTGCTCATCTTTTAGTGGTGCGTTGTCGTAATTGAAAAGACACATTTGTCGTGATTCATTTCCAGGTGATACGGTTTGCCAGAACTTTCGTGGGTTTGAGTGTCAGAGGAAGCGTAGGTCATATGAATAGTACTTGTTTTGGTGGAACTTATAGCTGATGAATATTTTTTCAGGAATGTCTTGTACCTTTCCCAGGAAGACACGTTGGATGAATGTTTGGCTGCTGTGTAGAAACATTTTTTTCTATTTTGCAGTTTGCGCAGAGATGAACTGAACCAGGAATTTTCGTTATCGTGAGCAATAGAGATAAGAGGCACATAACTGTTCACTAATTCTGACATTTTGTTCTTAAATGTGAGCCAAATTTTCAGCCAATCTGCAGTGCCGTATACGGACTGCGTATAAGAACAACGACGTGGAAAATGCCGCATGTGTTGCACTTATAATAGGCGAGCACCAAGGCGTGTCTAGAGTACGTATCGTGCTATCTACACAAATCGTATATGAATACGTTAGCTTACATTTATTTTATATGACCTAATGGCGCGATGGCTAACTTCATTTGAGACATCCAACATAGCTTCCGCGTTGTAGACTTTCCCCGCATTGAGGGGGCACTTTGGAGTCGCAGAATATGGCCAATTTACCAAGAAATAGTCTTTCAATGGCTGCCGTGTTGCTGTGGGATCAGCACTGTATTACCTCACCGGTAACGCTACCCGATGTGTCTATGACGGAGTTCCCGCACGGTTTATACTCCTCTCATGAGTCGACGCTGCGAGAGAACTTCGTCACCTCGCGTCAAATGCGACGCTTACGCATTGAAATACTCAACTGAACTCCAGTAGTCACCCGCCCAACCTCGAATCGTTATTCTTGACTACACCTGCCACCAAAGACTTCACAACGCAACGCTACAGTGTGGTGTCTGCTGTGGGTGGTGTTGCGTTGGCCAACTCACTCAGCTGTCGCATTGGTACGGCTGACTTGTTCGAGCGTGATACCTGAAACTGTGTAGAAACTCCTCAATATGTCTTGTGCCACTGTCGCGGCTTTGAGCAACATCGACGGGCTCTCCAGTGCACCTTGACAATACGGGATGATTGGCCCTTCACTCAATAAAAGATTTCGGGTGCATGGTCTCCAAGTACATCGGCCCAGAAAGCCACACGAGCTCTTCTATACAGTTATTGAAGACAGCGTATATCACCGAGCGACCGACTGTAAAACCCTGCACCGTTGGTGTGGTGTGCAGGGTCTCTCATTTTTTCTTTTCCTTTTACACCCATATTTCCCTCTCCCTGTGGGTAGGACAGCAAACTTGCCGCAGTCTAGTTAGCGTTCCTACTTTTTCTCATATTCCTTCACTCTTTCTCCACATGTAACCTGCTTCCATTATTATTGCAGATCCGTATTATATGCATAGTTCGTTGCGAGTTTTGAATTGCTCACTATATTGCACCTCAGAATTATTCGATGCTACATTTTAGTTTAAAAATTTGGAGGATGCTTGAGCTTCACTGTCAAGAGCAGATCGCGATAGCGCAATCGGGCTTCATGCTCATTGCCTTGTGGACTTCTAGCTTGCTTCGGTTTTCAGTGCATGCCTGAACCATGCCCATAACATAATCAATATTGTTGATGTTTAAGAGCCATCACATATTATGAGAGATGATGCAGTGGAGGGTTCTCGCAGTTTCGGCCTACTGGGTTATTTAATGTGCTCCCAAATCTAACCGCACGGGCCTCAAGGATTTTCGCATCCATCGAAAATGCGCCCTCCGCGGCTGCACTTTTGATCCCGCGACACCCGCGGGTCAGCAGCCGTTTGCCTTTGCCACTAGATGTACACGCATCCCGAAGAAGTGCGGCCACTAGCGTGGGTCTGGTCTTAGCGAGCCGCAGGGCACGCGTTAACCGTCACCGTGGCGAGAACACGATACTGCTCAAGGTCGCAACACTTTATTGTCTGTGGCAACACCAAACGCAGTACAGCCCGTTGCAAAAAGACGCGACGGGAAAGCAAATAGGCTTATCCACGTTATGGACACAAAGTACTACACAGGGTGCCACGAGCACGTCTCCGTGGTAAAGGCGATTCACGGAGACACCGCGACCAAGGCCCGGTTGCTCGAGCGAGGGCAAAGGCGCTCGCGTTGGCTTCGGAGGGAGACGGGTCGGCGTAGCCAGGCACGCACTAGGACACCGTACCGCCCTTCGGCCGAGCGTACGCAGAGGGGCAACAACAGGGAGCGTTCCTCGGGCGCGAGGCGCCGTCAAACGAAGTCCTACGAGCCCCGAGCGACGGGAGTCGACGGACGGAAAATAGCGTGGCTCACCGTGTGCTGTCCCGTAGAGTATCTGCCACTGACGCGGCACGCAGCGCGCGAAAACATCT
>NW_023612951.1:0-40000 GCF_013339725.1 Rhipicephalus microplus
TAAAATTGTTTTTTATTCATTTTAAAAATTTAGAAAGAGTATTTTAAAAAGTGCACCTGGCAAGTCACTGTTTCAAGTAATTTGTGAAATCGCTTAGCATCTCTCCAATTTTTCCAAACCCTTTGTTATTTGTAATTTTTAAGCACTAGTTCCATTCCTTTCATGGGAGAACCCCGCCAGCTGTATATATCTCAGTATGAATATTAGAGACTTTCATTAACTGCGAAGCGCTTCTTAGGGAACTTCAGCGACTTTGACCGCATCAATCTGTCTATATAGCTAGCCGTCTACAACTTGTAGCTCTCCTGGCCGTTTGAATATTGCAATATATTCCAAATGGGTACGGCATAACATGACTGTATGACTAGCATAACTGACTGGTCATAACATAAAAATCATGACATGTATGCCAGAAATGTCTTGATTAATGTGAGATGATCTTGCTGCTCTTTTGGTGGTTTTGTTGACATGACATACTGCGAAACCAATGTTGTATGACAAGACTGCATGGCGAACATAAGTGACAGATCTCAACGTAGAATCCATGACATGCATGCCATAAAACTCGGGGCTACACGCCTCGCTCATGGAGCGCTCGCAGTCGTTTGGCTATCTTCACATATACCAAATTTGGCATTACTGGACGCGAATGATTGAAGACGATATATCACTCGCACAAACATGATAATCGTTAAATGCGTTTAATGTGAGAACATGACAGCATACCATGCTCATGTTGCGCTCGCGGCTGTTTCGCTAGCTTCACATATACCAATTTGGTGTTACGTGACGTGATAACTGACACGTCCAAACATGATAACCATGACTTGCGAGTCATGTAAAATATGACTACATGCTACACTCATAGTGCACTCGGTGTCGTTTTGCTAGCTCCAAATATACAAAATTTACTATCACGTGACGTGAATATACGATGAAGGTAAATAATACGTCCAAACAAGACATTCATGACGAGCGTGTCATGTAAAACACGACTACATGCTACGTTCATAGTGCGCTCACGGCCGTTTCGCTAGTTCCATATATACTAAATTTGGTATCACGTGACGTGAATAGACGATGAAGGTAAATACCAGGTGCAAACATGATAATAACGACGTGTCATGAGGAGCCATTTGCGACATAACTTATGCCTGCCACGTATATCGCCTGCCGCGTATGACATATCGCCGCGTATTATGCCTGCCGCGTATGACATATCGACAATCCTCATTCGTCCTTCGCATGTAATTGATAACCACTGTACGTGAGATCTCCTAACGTTTCTTGTATATGTGGGTGAGAAATGTAATTTTCTCAAAAAAACAGTCGTAGATAAGTTCAGTAACCTTCTTTGTTATACTTGTTCCTTGTTATGCATCTCAACCACGTCTGCTAGTGACAGTTCTACCGTAACGACTTGAGCTTCTAATGTTCTTCGCATCAATAAAAGAAAAAAAAATCAATTAGAGAGGATAGCGCGGTGAAACGTTTAAAAGAAAGCTAGTGTAAGATACTTTTTGATGATACACGCCCATCTACGCCAAGGCGAAGTACTTCAGAGAAAGAGCAAGGCTTCCTGCAGTAGTAATTCGATTCAAAATACTTATGACATATTCTGCGAATGTACATTGTGCGCCACGAATAACTGAAATTTACATAAACACGGTTCTGACCAAAATGCTTTTCTCGTATGGCGTTCGGAAAGAATGCCGAAGATGGGTATCAGCCCAAGGCCTAATGGTGCGTAATTGGTAGCTCTGGCAGGTGATTCCAACAAAACGGTTACTTGCAGGAATCATGATGTTTAGTTTCTAAAAACAGAGATAGAGAAGTACATCTACATTTGGCTCTTTTATACCCGAATCTTATTCAGCGTAGAATCGTCTTCATCTTCATCAGCGTGGTGTATTTAAGAAAATCACACGCTTTTGGCACATCGACACCCTGGCCACCAGCTGGTGCTTGGAGTGTGTGGCTGGCTAAGACTTGCTCCCATAACTCAGGCGCGTAGTATGGATTATATGTATTTAGTTATATCTGCCGTGAGTCCTCTACCGCGTGCTAAAGTAAGTTTTGCTACATAAATCTGTCAATGCAGGGAGCTCATCTGAATAGTAACGTTTCGATAAAAAATTAACGTATTTCCTGCTAAAAAAATTAGGCAATCTGAATGTTTACCTTAAAAATATTTTCGCGTGAACAGGAACCTTGAATTGTGGCAGTATATCTCACAAGTCCATCCTAATAGAAATGTGGCAGTCGCTCACCATGAAGCATATCACGCGCATGCGGGGCTTTCATAGGCTACGAAAAAAGCCAATTCTAAGGAGTTTGTACTGAAAAGTTGAACTACTGGTGAGAATTAGGGCTGTCCAAATATAGTGCTGTTAAACTTCGCTTCGTTTCTATTCTGTTCTGTTCTGTTTTAACTGTTTTTCTGTGGAGAGGTTGAGGTGCCTATTGCCTCGGCTACTCCATATCACAAAGTTCTGCAGCGAAAAATAAAATAATAATACAGAACGGTACCCAAAAATTAAATATACGGAAAAAAAAACATAATAGCACACTGAAACCAGTTCAAATATTATGCCAATACACAGTTTTCTTCACGCAGTTCACACAGTCATAAACTATTTACACGCACACCTTACTATTCTACTGTCAGTATATACATGACCACATTTTATATATACCCATTTCTGGCTGTCTGTCATAGGCGCTTGTCCAGTCTGGTTTCCACTCAAAAGTCTGTCAGGAAGATTATTGCCTTTTTCTGGAGGTGCATCTCTGGCCATGGTCCAAGTAGTGTCTTTATTGTGACAGGCCGTCTGTCCAAAATTCGCAGAAAAGCTTAATTGCTTCAAAGATAGCCACCAATTCTTCGTTTCTATAAAGATTGTGCCGATGTACCCTATACCTAAAAACTTATGTGTCGCAGTGATCTGCGGCTCTCTCAGGGTAGTCCTCATGCTGTCAAGTTATGCGAAAATCTTCACAGAACTATACTAACAGGAGTCGATGGCCAAGGTGTTCCTACGTTAATAATGTCTTTCCATGCAGTGTGTACTGAATTAGTGTTCAATAAAACAGCCAAATACTGTCTTGAGAAAGCACTGTCGCGAAAAATTTTGTATCTCGGTTTCGCGGCTCTAATAGGTACCTAATGACTCACTTATCACGGCTGGAAAGCTCATTTGCTTGAGAGCGTGACAAATAATTATTTGTGGGTGGTTTGACGACAGCCTGTCACAGATTTGTTTTCAGAGAGCACTGAGTGAGACTGGAGCCAACGCCGTTTATATGTTAACATAGCTGGCAGAGAGAGTCCATAAGGAGACGTGCGCATAAGCACCGCTGTGACAACTCTTTTCTAGGAAGACTCCCTCCAAGACCCAGTAAATATGCGTGAGCTTCAAAAATGAACCGATGTGGCAAGCACATCAGCGTTTGTACTGCCTCACAAGCCTCTTCGCATTTTTTGTCGGTAAGGTCTGCTAGGAATGAGCGCTCGCAATTACCGTGGCAGCCAACCAACACAATCTCGTTACGCCGGTGGTGGTTGGCTTTTTACATGGAAACTAATGGGCCGTTTCATATATGGTGCCATGGCATGCACTTTAAGATTTAATTTAAACATGTTCTGACGAAGTGTGTGTAAGTTTACCTAAACCTGTTATCGCACAAGTTATATCTTTGAATATTTTGTGTCATTGTTAATTTAATACGTCTGAAGAAGAAAGCGTAGAGGAAACTATTACAATAACTTTAAAAAAATGTCTTTCTGAAAGATACGAATGTGTAATGCTGTATCACAGGAGCCACAGTTAGCCTTCCTGTGTTCGTGCAAGTACCCTGCCTGCTCTCTGCCATGCAAGCGAACCTACTTTGCTTTGTAGAATGAGTAAAAACGCTTTATAATGTCACGGCAATCAAGTTTTGAATTCAAGCTAGGCAGTAGTAATAAATTACATTTCTGGGATTGCTCGCTTATTTTTTGTTGCTGTAATCGACCACAGTTATAAATTATGTTTTAAAGAGGTGCACTTATTTTCTGTAAGACGTACAAGCGTGCAACAGACACGCCAATCTTGAACTGTTCTGGTTCAGTCCTTTTCTCGAAGCTTGAAGCATATTTCACATTTTGCTTTTTTACTGGCCGAAATTGTGTCACACAAATATACACAGTGAACAAAAAAACACGGTAATAAAAAGCACAGTAGTAAAGCGTAAGCGAAGTTAAGCAAGGAGACACTGGCCTCTAGAAGCTCCAACAAAATCGATGAAGTGATGACGAGTAACTGAGAAACCGTCGTAAGAGAAAGCTCGCTTATTTTCTGTGTTCTTACAGAAGGAATGTGTAAGCACGCAGTGAGAGAACGCGGCCTCAGACACGAGCATAGCGTTTCTGAAAGGTGAATCCTGCTAGTCTCTTGACGAGTGCTATTAGGCAGTTCCGAGGACTAGGTGAATCATGTGTATGTCCCGTTTTCTCCCAGAATGACTGAACGTGACACTCGAAACCTTCGACGTTCCTGCCATTTGGTTCTCCTATGTGCACGCAAAAAATAAAAAATATGCGGCTTTATTATTTTATTATTGCTGAATTCTGGTGCTTGTTAAGTTGGTCCTTCTCTCACGCTCCATCATATTCTTGCCGTAGATGTGTAAGACAAAGTGCAGTAGCGTAAACGCAAAGATGATCCTCAAGCGCATGCTCAGAAATTTTCAGACTATAAACTTCGCCGTAGCATCTGACTGCAATATGTCTGAACGAATGCACTCGCTTAGGCATCCTATATCAGAACTGTTTCTTATCGAGAATCTAGTAGCGGCATTCGGTCTCTCGAGGAATCGTACTTCTCATGTTTAGGCCCGCATAGCTGTCAGTTCATAAAAGTTTGTTTTTTACTGACTACCAAGATACGAATCGTGTTGTTGGCAACGTTGTTGCAGGCGTCGCACGGATGTGTATAGGGACGGCTGAAAGACGTCAATATCGCGGTGTTTACTGCGTCCGCAAAGCAATCCCTTTTACTTCTATCTGGTTGTCTGGAGAAATGTGCTGATGTCGCTTGTCTGTACATGTCCTACCTTTCTTGCCTGCCTACAATATTTTTTTCTTTATTCAAGAATTACCTCACATCGCCATTGGGCGTTACAGCAGGGGGATTTGCAACAGAGATACAAATAGGTCTTCATTTACACAACATACTTGTTCTTCAAAGAGCTTGTTTAGAAATATTTACAAGTATTATTATTCAGTTGCTCCAACTTGTCCCAAGTTTCAAACTGATCATTATCCTCTACACTGAAGAATACAATGTTTCTTCTACGGCTTTGACTTTCTAAATTCACAACCTCCAGTTCTAGTTTGTTTACTTTTTCTAAGAGATATTTATATACATCGGCTTGATTAGAAACTAATTGAATGGCCTCTTGCAATTGTCGCTGAGTGTCATCCAAGTTTTTGCTCATTTCTGTCAATAAAATTTCATGTTTTGTAAAACTGGCATCGATGGAGTCCAGTTTAGTCAAAAAGGCAGTTTGGCCATCCTGGATGTTTTTTCACCAGATTATCTGTGTCACGAGGGCCATGATTTGGCTCAAGATCAACTGATAGCAAACAAAACAACGCAAGATACAGCATTCTGCTTAAGAAAAAAGAACAACTTTTCCCACCCCATCCATAGACCCGCTTGTAACAAGGCGACGTCACACTTGCCAGAGTTGGTGGAGCATATAAGCAAATTGAGCATATAAATAAATATACAGGGATAGCTTTGATCCATTCCTCCTGAGTACATTTACAAAAGACAGTAAACAAACAAGGACAAAAAAACTAGAGGCAACTTGATCAAAACGTACAGTCGGAAAAAAATTGTCACGCAGAAAGAAATAAGGCTAGAAGTGGCACACTCCCCATAGGTTTCTCTGTTTTAGATCTATAAAAACACGACACAAATTTTTCTCTCAATATTTCTGCAAATACTTTCTATAGGAGAGACGTTAATAATAAAAATTTTGTTCTTACCACTAAAAGAAGGCATTAAATTCTTCACAAATGCAACGCGCTTTTTTAATTCACACAGTCAGCACACACAGCACGTGATCGGCCTGATCGTGCATCCGCAAACCATTTTTTGTCTGTGTGAAAGGCATATGTTCAGTGAGGATAAAATCAGGGGCACATACCCCTACAGTGGGTAGTCTGTACAACTAATTGGGGTATGTCAAAAGAACGCCCGAATATACCGAAAGTGCAAACGCAGTGTATGAGAACTTAGTTATCTCTACTTACACGCAACCATTCTTCCATGGATGTTATGCAGGGTTATCAAAAATTTTGTTATAGGTTTAGGGCTGCTTCCGCCAATACGGTAACTTGAGTTTGCAATCAGAAAGAATGATATTATAATCAATTCTTTTTTACAGCAAAAGCTGTTATAGAATCCAACCAAGGGTGAGGCGCAGCGCCGTAGTTGGCCACTGCCACCGCCTGTGTTCCTAACCGCTATAACACAAATTAGGTAAAAAAGCTTAGTAAATGAAAGCCCCGATCTATTGCGTGCTAGCTCGCTATTCTACCACTGAGCCACGCCGGCGCGCATGACTTGTTTGCAGTCTTTCGGTAGGCAGGCTTCATGTCGTGAAAGACATTGCTCTATTATAAGTAATAAAGTGTTTTAGAACAGAAAATGACCGACCAGGTGTCAAACGCTGCGATTAGCGTAACGAGTGGGTCGTCTAATGCTTCAACCCAATACAACAGCTTGTTCTTAATTACCTAATGAATTTCACACATATCAACTTAGGGTATAATTTTTCATCATTGTCAGCCACTGCGTAAACAATTGGCACGGAATTCCCTGCAAGTATTTAGCGGATAGCATGGTTCCCCAAAAAATGACGAAGAATAGCATTGTGAAAGCCGCCTACTACCCATAAATTATTATTATTATTAATGGTGTAGTAGGTACCCAGCAAGTGTACTCGTAGCAGTTAACCAAAGCGTGTTTAGAAAAGGCTCTGAAAGGCTGCTCTTCCTGCTCTCACTGTGACTGTGCTGCGCGTTCGGTGCAGAATGTGCTTCGCGTTCGGTGACGCCATAAGGAGCTTCGCCCCTCATGGTGTCACCCGTTCTTTTCCTGTTATTGTTAGTAACCACCAGTGGCACATACCGAAGAGAGCGGATATGTGCCACATGGGATAGCCATTTAGGGGCGGACCTCCTTAAGTTGTGGGTCGTGCGTCCTAGATGTATGTAGTAGGTAGCCACCTTTAGTTTAGTTCCTAGAATGTCGAAGCTCCTTAAGCAGTGGGTCGAGCGTCCTCGATGTATGTAAAAGGTAGGCACCTCTCATTTAAATCTTAAAATATACGCTAGATGGCGTACTTGTATTTAATCAATATTATTATATTTCTCTGAGCTCGGACTGGCACTGTGGATGGGCGTGTTTTTCAACGCTCCCGATCGACTGTTCAGATAAGTGGCTTTGCATGTTTCGAGCTTACTTTTATATGATTTAAGGCAGCAGGTTAAACCTTTGTAGCATTTATTTGACTGTACGTAATTTTTGGGGGGTCAGTCACCAGGTATTTACTTGTTTGTATGTGAATGTGTTTTGTTTGTTTGTGTTTTTTTCTCTTGTCACCCCGTGGGGAAGGTGCAGGTACAGCGAACACGCAAAGGTTTGTAGCAGAACTTAGTCTTTCTTTTTTCGTAAGGAAGGATTCGACATGTGCTGTGTTTACTAATTAACGAGTGGGACAATTCATAGGGGCTATTGGTGTCAAAAAGACATGGTTAAGAACTGTAAAATGCTCACAATGCAGAGTGGGTTTGAAAAAAGTCGCAAGTGCAGACGTGAATGAAGAGGAAAGTAACGCCAAGTGTAGGCAACGTGAGGTCGAGGAAAAAATGGAGAAAAGGATTCTTGCCCAGAGAGAACTGCTGACGAGTATCGCCGAGCTGGAAACTTTGTTGGTGACAGAGCAGGGAAAAAGAAGGCTATGGGAGAAAGGCTTTTGGTCCGCCGAGGAGGCACTATAAAAAATATACTGAGGAGCGGCCAACGGAGGCAACGGTAGGGCACCGGCAACCAGAACGGCGGAGAAAAAAGAGGAAGCAAGTTCGGAAAAAAACGGGTTCAGCCGGTTTAATGGTCACAAGACCGGTCACAATGGTCACAAGATCTTCAGCGAAGTAGTAGTGAGGTTGGGAAGGGACAAAGCAGCCGGCGTCACAGATGCAAGTAACCCCCTGTTGCAGAAGGCTCCAGCTGAAAAGACATAACACGGGATAATCACTGGGGACTCGAATATAAATTGATGCGCAGAGCAATCAAAGAGAAGGTAAAAAGTGACAAGAGGGTTGCAGTAGGGACGTTTCTAGAACGCAAGCTGGAAGCAGTCATGAGGCAAGCGAGCGCAAAACTCAAAACTACAGTTTATGAACAAAACCTCGGGATGATTGCAGGTGGTTTAAAAGATGTCTTAAATGAAGATACGCCTGCACTAGCGACCACACTGGCGAACGGGGTCGATGACATGCGCGTCATTTCTCCTATGGTACAGGTAGTGATATGCACGATACCGGAGGTACCGGTGCGTGACAGCAACCTGCAAAGAGCGGTTGTCGACACAAACCAAGAGATATGGCGGATAAGACGAGAGAAAGGCTTTGTGGCGGTGGAAATAAACAGAGAGGTGCATAGGGGGGGGGGGGGGTTCAACGAGACAGAATTCACTTCGATGGGAGGCTAGGTCATGAGGTGTGTTGGCGACTTGCAGTACGCACAGTAGCTTTTTTAAGGGGCACGCGGCCCTTCGGGGTGCAGGATAGCTAGTAACAAGAAAAACAACCAGAGGGACTCTTTGACAGGTTGTATAGAGAGATACGATTCCAAAGTGGCACCAATATTTAAGACACGTAGAGTCCTGGGCAGGAATCGATGTAGTCACGAGGGCCGAGTCACTTCAGACATAGGATATATTAGCATGCAGGGTGGCAGGAATAGGCTGAAGTGGGAAGAGATAAAATAACAGCTAAGGGAGGAGAGGCCGATGGTATATGTTTTTGTAGAAACACATTTTAGGGGCAAGAAACAACCACCTAACATTCCTGACTATGCATGACAATATTGTAATAGAACAGAAGGCAGCAGGAAGGGGGGTGGTTTTAGGGCAATTATTCATAAGTGTACAGGCTGACATGGGGTGCATCAGGAGTGCAAGGAACACTTATGGGTAAAGGAAAAGTGGCAGGCCAAATGACGCTCCTGGCTTTTGTATACGTGTGGACAGGAACAAAACCCAGAAAGGAAAATCAAAAGGTTACAGTGCATAGAAAATGACATTGGTGAGCTAGGAGAAGAGTGCGAGGGAATTAAATATATTGGAAGATATGAATGCGCACATAGAATATATGGATGAATATACTGACCCAACAGGCAGAGTGCTAATGGATATGGGTGAAAGACATGATTTATTAATTTGCAACAGCACCGAGAAATGCGACGGGCAGATAACATGGCAGGTGGGAAGGCTGCAGTCGATGACAGATTACGCAATAATGTCACATATGATGTATGATCGGCTAAGGGTGATGAACATAGATGAATATGAGTCGAAAAGCTTAGGTAGTGATCACAAACGTATCAAGTCGCGTTTTGGAAGATAAATGAAATTGGAAAGGTGCATTACAAGCAACTACACGGTAACAATTATTCAGAAATGCAAATAGAAATAGCAACTAAAGAGAATTAGAAAATAATCACCTAGGATACTAAAAGAGAGTGGACGTACACAAATCTAACTCGATTCTTTGAGTTACAGCTTGCTAAGGTACTAGTCAAATCAATCGGGCAAAGCAGACACAAACGCAAGCGCTCGTGTTATGGGGAAGCTAAGAGAGCCATAGTAAGACGTCGGGAAGCCTCCAGGAAACACAGGTACGCTAAACAGAGGGGTGAACCGGAAGATGATGTTAAAAGAAAATGGGATAACGTTTCGAGCTGTAGAAGGAAAGAGTCCGATTTGATCAGCGACAAGATTCGAAGAAAGGCGGCCCAGTGTATGCCAGGAATTAACAAAAAAGACATAAAGGCAGCTGCAAAGTTTTGGAACTATCTCAATTCTCTGAGTGAAAAGAGCAGCATGAAAGAGAAGTTTATAACTACAGATCAAGGGATCAGACCAGAAGGGGAAGAGGCAGCGGAATATATAGAAACATTGATGACAGAAATGTTTAAACACCAAAAAAACGCTGCATGCACAGTACCGGATGAGGATGGACGAATTAGATCAGTGGCTCCACTGGGACAACGAGAGTGGAAAAGGGCAGAGAAAAGAGTTTCTAATAGCACATCAACAGTACTTATGGCATTACAATCACGCTAATCAATAAACTAGGACCAAACTGCAAGAAAATTTCAAGAGAGGCAGCGAGCAAAGCAATAATGGATGGTGAAGCTTCCAATGGGTGGAAACTAAGCAGGATTAGCATGATCTATAACGGAAAGGGGGACAAAGCCGGTATAAACAACTACCACCCTATAACATTGGCATCAGTAGTTTACAGGCTGGTGTAGCAGGTAGTAAAGACTACAGACATGGGTGGAGAATGAGGGGGTACTGGGAGAACTACAAAATAGGTTCCGTAAACGAAGGAGGATGGAGGACAATCTGTTTTCATTGATGCAGTGTATTAAAATAGCGGAAAAAGAACAAAGGCCCCTGTGGCTGGAATTTCTAGATATAAAGGGAGCTTACAATATTGGGATTCAAGAAGACTTGTGGGGAATGCTGGAAACATTAGATGTGGAAGATGGAATAAGTAATCTTTTGACGGATATCTATAAAACTGACAATGTAGTTATCAAATGGAAAAAACAGGTATCTGAACCTATAGAGATACAACGCGAGCTTCGACAGGGATGTCCCTTGTCACCTTTGTTATTTATGTTGTATCTCCAGGAACTAAATGCTAAATTATAGAAGAGCCGACTCGACTCCTCCCTCTTTTTTGCCAAGGAAAACACGATGAACGGTCATTACCAGTACCGAACTACGCAGATGATACAGTATTATTAGCCGACAACAACGAAGATCTGTAGGGATTGATAAACATCTGTGGTAATGAGGGAGATATGTTAAATTTGAATTTCAGCAGGGACAAATCACCAATCATGATATTTAATGTTAACAAAGGCAGTGAGCATAAGACACAGGAAGTCACGCTGAAATAGTGAACAAGTGCAAATATTTGGGCGTATGGATAAATAACGGGGCTGAGTATCTAAGGGAGCACGAAAGATTCGTCATGACTAAGCGCATTAGGAATGCAGCTGTGGAAAAGATTTACGATAATTATCGGCGTAGTTCTCTGCTCTTCGAGGCTAGAACGGGAGTATTACGGACTAAAATGTACCGAGCAAAATATGAAGGCACAGACACGGTATGTAGTGCGTGCAGAGAGGAGGAGGAAACGGCTGAACATTTGATAATTTTCTGTAAAGGGCTCCACCCTATAGTCGAAGATAATAGCACCGAACTTTTCAAAGCATTGGGGTTTAGGGACAGGGAAGGCAAAATAGACTCTAAACTGGTAGAAATAACCAGGAGGAGCCTCAATGTTTGGTGGCTACCATTGAGTCACGTGTGAAATTGAATCCTTACACACAGTGATAGTACTTAACTTTAAGGCTAAGTGGCGTGAGCCATCACCCTATCTAAAGGGCACAGCCGGACACATTCATTCATCTATCCTTCCATCCAATATATGATGAAAAGATGTGAGATGGTGGTACTTTGAATGTTCACTAGACGGACGAACATACAGACAGACATATAGACAGACGCACAGAGAAACAGATCAAGCCACAGTTAAACTGACGGACGGATGCACGAACAGACGAATGGTCGCTTTGCCCCACTCTTCAACATTCAGTTTGGCGATATGCTGTGATTCTTTGTTTAACAAGTTTTTTGAAGTTTCATTGTCGGTACTTATCTTCTGGCCTCACACTGTAAGTTTATCTGTCTACTCCATGAAAGTTTTTCTGCAGTAAAACTGAGGTTCTCAGGTTATGATAACCACTCTCCACACTCGGCACCAGAGATGCACCACCTGAGGAGGTATAGCATAGTGGGAGGAAGTAACGTACTGCCACTATGCAAGTAGCGGAGATTAACTTGTTGGTCGCTTGACGGTAAGAAAAAACTGTAGAAGATTGAATAAAGTTGAGGAAAATTTGTGTTTACATACTCTATGAAATAATAAATATAGTTACGTACATACCATTTACAAACAAAAGAAAACTCTTCGGAAAGGAACACCCGGAAAGGTCACCCTACAGACGGAAAGGGTGACCTTCGGAAAGTTCGCCCTACAGATGGTTCGTCTGTAGGGCGACCCTATACCGGATTCAGCATGGCCAACGGCGCCAAACACTTTTTATTTTGTGCAGAATGCTTAGCGTAACACCGGGGCCGCTTCCAATTCCCTCGATTCCCCGCCTTTACACAACTGTCAGCGAATCGTCACCTGCTTGTCTTAGGATAGGACAGTGCAATTCTCGAATCAAAAACCTACCACGAGGATTCTTATTTCGTGCACGTGTGAAGGCTAATCCCCCTCGCCCTAAATAACATAACAACAACTTGTAAATATAATGATACTAAACCAAGGTTGTAGGAGCGAGGGCCAGCTCAGCGATCGCGCATCTATCTAAACACAAAGCTACATGTTCTGGGATTTCCGGCCATAAGAAAGACACCCCAGGTAACACGTCCACTCACTGCCGACGGGACAGTAATGCGCATGGCCCCTGAGGGTTGTAAGTGGAAACGCTTGTTCTCTGCACGTGGTCCCACTTACGCACTCGTTCGAAAGGATGAGCGTTGAAATAGCTGAAGGCATGCCAGCGCGACACCTTTCATCAAAGGTGCCAGCCGGGCGCTGATTTACCGTGACGTAGACCATGCTTTCACGTGTCGCAATTCCTCCCGCTTTCGAGAGCTACCTGAAGCACGCCGAATAGTGACGCTGAGTCGCCGGCGATCCCACGTGCCGCAGCGCACGCCACCATGTCTTGGCGGCGACTTCTGGGCGCGCGAATAGCCACCGGTTGGGCCATAAGGCAAATCGATGCGAGGGGCTATACCGCCGCGCTGGGTCCCGCAAGAGGCCCATTCATGCACAGGCCGAAAGTGCAGTGAGGCAATCAGAAGGTCGTCACAGTGACGTTTACAATCCTACTCCTTCGTCGCCCACATGAGGGTTCGTTCCTTTGTGCTGAAATAACAGGAATCACAAGCGTTTGGTAGTCTCAGGCGCCACAGCGCTTCGCAGGGTGCCGTGCGGCCACCGCAGTGTCCATGATATCAGGGCTGATGCGAGCGTACACTTCGACTGAGTGCCCTCAAAGCATGGCTGCATGATTGAGCGAATGCAAAGCAACGGCTGACATGCCTCCCCAAGCTTACCGCAATAAATAAATAAAAGGAGGCCAAAACTGACGTGCACATTGTTCTGAAAGTGGTCTTACTGCTTTTTTTAATCCAGTACATTCATTGATTGAGGCTATGATATCGACGACCATTTGCTCTGCCTTGTTTTTTAACGTGCTTCTTACTCCTTTATTTCAAACAGATTGTCAACACCTACTGCATTAACACACCTACAGACCAACGCTTCCAGTATACTTATCAAGTTCTTGAAACTCGGTTCTCCTGCCGGAATCGTCTAGGAACGCAGTTGATGTCATTAAATATGGCTTGCCAGCAAAAACAGACTGGTCGTAATAAGCTGTCAAGTACGCTTCATTGGAGTGTTAAATAGAGAAAAATTTCTTCTACACAACGTATGATACTGAAAAATGGCAAAAAATTGCACGTCGAAAATCAGCTTCACTTTCACACGTTCATATTCATCAGCCGATCTAAGTACAGTTTACAGGGCATGGCGTGTTTCCTGCTCTCCAAAGATTATACGAAAAATGCAAGCACATCTACAGTGGCGGGCCGCGGTAGGTCGCCCTCCCATCTCTTATGTGTGATCGATCAGTCAAAAAATAATAGATGGCCACGTTCGGCGAAATAGAGGAAAGTAACAGTTTTTTCCAATCATCACACAATTTTTCAAAGACGTTGATGAATGTACGAACCCAAGTTTCTCCTTATACGCAATGGTGTTTTTCCTCTTTTCTTTGTTTGATTGATTAAGTTTGCGTCGAGAGTGTAGTGCACCTCGGGAATATTAAAATTGACTTATTCTTCTATGAGCCCCCCCCCCCCAGTTCTTCGAGAAACAGAAATACAAGATATTATTATCGACCAAATTTGCTCACGTGCACTAATATTAAACCAAGATTACTATGTACAATGAAAATGGTGTAGCAGACCGAGAGCGTCTAAAGCCAACTGTCACAATACTTATCCAGGTAGTGTCCTTCGTTTCCCAGAAAGCATTGACAACGAACGAAAGCTCTCACTGATTTATAGAGAATAGGGGCCAAGGTTTCTCGTCCACAACCAAGAGCACAAAGACCTCCTTTTGTCCCTTTGTAGCTGGATATAAGAAAGCATGCGTCTTGATCAATCAAAGAAAACGGTGAAGCACTGAAATCAAGCTTTTTTCCGCAATTGATGCCATGGTTACAAAGGAAAGATGTAATTAAACTGCAAGTTTAGCCGCCTTAAATCACAATGGCCATGAGTGATTGGTTTTCGATGGAAAGGTTAAGAAGTGCCGCTTTCCTAAGCTTTGCTGGGCGGATTGCTACTGAGTTTTTTATCAAGATAAAGAAAGAGAGAGCAACGAAATGAAGCAAGAAATGAAGCAAGAAATGAAGGAAGAAAGGAGGACATTTCTAATGTGTTCTTAGAATTATTTAAAAAGAAATAACTGCTCATAAAGCATCGTAAAAAAGACAAAAATAAAGCAGTGTTCACTTTTGTAAGTGTGCATTGGCAGAACAATTGTTTCCCACAGCAATAGAAAAATAAAAAACATTCGCAACGCGTTGTGCCACAATGTTCAAGAAAATTCTTCCTGTTGGTTTCTAATAAACTGCTCTTCTTTTCATAAAAACTATTGGCTTTCTAATCCATTGCGCCTTTCAGTGCTTCTCAGCATGCAGCCGAATGCCTTCGTGTATTATGCACTATGTTGCACGCCACTCCAGGTCGCTGATGGCTTGTTTTTATGGATATCTCGTAGAGAACTGCATAAGGTGCCAAAGTGCGAATTTCCTCCGTAGTGCGCGTAGTTGTTTCAGCGAGGGCGACTGTATACGGATGTGGCCGTCGTTCATAGTAGAGATCATTAACCCATCTCGAGCACAGGTCAGAGTGCGTGAAGGAATTAAAAGAGGCACAGCTTGAAGATGCACTCACGTGAAATTGGGAATGCCGCTTGAAAGAAAGGCAGTGATTGCAACAATTGCATGTAAATGGCAGCAGCACTTACGCATGCGTTAATTAAAAAAAAGCTGAACCCATTTTCTTCAGCACAACAGATTTTTTGTGATTTTTCTTATCAGATTATCTTCTTTCTCCTATGAGGTGTTTCAATGAGTAAAAAAGGGCTTGTAGTAAAAAATGCATGTTAGGCATACCACGCACCAACGACCGTATTCGTTTTACCTGAACCTAGGCTTTTTCATGTTGGTAATATAGCTGATATTCATGTAGTGTACGCTACTGATTAGAACGACACGTGTGCGTACAAGACAGATCCTGCACAGTTGGGCACGCACACACTCGTCTGATGGGGCCCTATGCAGGTTCAACCGAGTTAAGCGAAACTCAAGATCTTCCCGAGCTCTTGCGACACCCCCTTAAAAACGAGCCAGCAGTACGAAATTGGTTACGATGCAATCAGTCGTCGCGTCAAGGATGGCGGACTAAGTTGGGAGGCGTTTTCAAAGCAGAGGCATCTTCTTTCAATTGTTTGTCGTTCCACTGAGTGCAGAAATGCACCCTGTTATGACTGGAGACTTACCACAACCTTTTTGGTCACGTGGCTGCCTTCTGAATTTCCTGAAAAGTCGTTTGAGCGTTCTTTGTGAAGAAAAAATACTTTAGAGGTACCGCTCCTTTTTCTATACCAAATTCGGTCTACATGTTAAGTAAAGAGGCTTGTGTAAGGTATTTGAAGCTTAGTAGTAATGATGAAATTTCACTGGCACATACACCTCCGACAGTTTTGTCAGTGTGTTATGTTTACATTTTTTCTACTGCAATATTGCACTTGATATGAATGTCTGAGTAATAAATACTTTATCCACAAAATATGCATTTTAAGGAAAAAATAATTTAGACCTCTCAATCTGGTAAGTTTTGCGAGAAAAATTTACAAATTTCGCAAAACCGTCTTTTTTGTTCACATTGATACGCAATTTTCACCATGTGGTTTTCTTATTTTAAATCACATCTATACGTAAATCAAAAGCAAATAAGCAGTTCTCTTATTATGGCGAATATTAGTATACCATTATTTTGTTTTCAAAAAGAAAATTCTTTTTGAAGTTTCCCATTGGTGGTTATTTTTCCATTTGGTCAGACGACAGCTGCCGCCTTGATGGTATCTCTTGCCATCAAAAAAATGTTGAAAACGTTTGAAAATAAATATTGCAACTATTAAGATTTCCCGTGAAAGGAACTGCTTATTAGCTTTTGATTAAGTATAAAAATTATTTTTAAATGGACCACCACATGCTGCAAACTGCTTCCCAATACGGACAAAAATGATGATTTTGCAAAATTTGTGAAACTTTCTTGTGAAGTTTGGCTGTTTCAGAGGTCTATGAGTACTTTTCCCTAATATGTACCATCTCTGTAGTAAGTATTCACTACTCAGATATTTATACAAAGTGCAGTAGTGGAAGAGAAAAATACAAACATAACACATTTATTCTACATTCTTGGAGACTTATGTGCCAGAAATATTTCACTAATATTACTCAGCTTCAAACACGTTACACAAGAGCCTTTATTTAACATGTAAGTGAAATTTGATATAAACAAGCAGCGGTATTTTTAAATTAAAACATTCTACAAACAACACCTAAATGATTCCGGAAAGTTCAGAAATCAGCCACGTGACCAAAATGTTTTTCTCTTGGAATTATTCTACCGTTTCACTCTTTTCATTTAAGTTAATCATAAAAATTTGTACGAATAAATTGGAGATAGTCGCAAAAATGGCGGGAATGCCTGGCATGAAGTGACCCAATATCAACGCATAAATCTATCGGCTATAGTTTATGACAGTTCGAAGTTGCAGCGCTTGGTGACATATAACATGCATAATAGATAGCGGTAACGACTTATACTAGTCCCGCAAGACATGCTGAATGCACAAGAAGACACTTTCTTTATGGGTTCTGAAGTGTGCAACATCCGAACACATCACGGATATTCTACTACATACTTTCACCGAGCACCAACGCGCTATTATTTCTTCAAAAATGCTTGAATGGGCAAAATGGCTCGCTGCCTAGGTCTGTATCCACTTATCACCTATACACTGCTGAAGGTTTAGAGAAGAAGAAATGTTCAAAGGCAGCCACGTACGAGTGCTTTGATGTTCGAGGAAATTGCTGGCTTCTTGCCCCTCTTTACCACCTTTTCACTCTCACTTCTCTTTCCAACCTTCTCAAAACACTACTAGCAATACGCTCTGTCTTCATCCCTTTCTCCCCTCACTCACGCGTAAACCCTCCTTGGCCTCACTTTCATCTTTCACTCTCCTGTTATATATGCATGGCTGCGGTTCACTGTGAGCTGCTTCGTGTATGCTTCCTTCCCTCCCCTTACTGTACCATACTCTACGTGCTTGTGCCGTGGTTTGTCACCTCAGCTCCGCCTTTTCTTGCCACTTTCCCCTCTTCAGTCCCTTCCACTAATTCTGCCTAACTGACCATGGCATCCATTTTCCATACCTTCAATAAACTATATGCAATGCCTCTCTCTCTTTCTTTTTACCCTGTCCACTTTATTTTCTTTCTTCTGACCATCGCACCTCTTCTCACCACTATACAACACTCTCCTGTGCTGGGAGCTGCTTGGCACATGCGCGTTTCTGCGGCGCATACGCCCGCCAGTTCGCGCGGTTGATCCTGCGATTTCGCCGACTTTAAGCTCCTCCACAGTTTAAAGTGCCTAGGTAATTGCACCGACACCGTAATGTTTTTGCACTGTACCTAAAAGACGCTGATGAGTGGGGAAGCGATTGATGTACCAGCACTCACTTTCCGACTTTTTGAAGCAGTGATTTTGAAGCCCATCGCAAGGTATCTGAGTCGTGCTGACACGAAACTGTTTTTTTGCGTTCCACTTCGCTAGCGTAGGTCGGGATGACTTGACAATTCCCCTAGCAACTGAAAAGGAGATATTTTCTTATTTCGATTGTTTTCAAATTAGTTCACAGTGAGTACCTTACAGCTAAAGAAAAGGATTAGCGTCAGCTATGCTTTTCCTCTTCGAATTGTTTCTTTTATTCATTTAGAGAAGTTTACGTGCAACACAAAACTCAACTGCGTCACAAAACACTGCGCCAATAAGGTGCAGCTGACTTTTCGAAACATCTTTGCCATAAATAAATAATAGATTACTCGATTCAAATACGCTTCCCTTAAAGATTTTTCCAGTCAGCATTTTTGCCGTATATTTCACATTACCTCTTGCTGTTCACATCAGCAATCACGTGTTTTAAATCACCACTAAAAAATTGAGGACCAGTACCTCACCTTAGTAGAGACTTTGATGTCTTATTTATTCCTGTATTTAGGTCACCGAGCAGTTAACGGAGCAATTAGTTAACTATATCCGAACATATGCTTGTGAACGATTTTTATGTGCCTGCCCAAAATACTAGTAAGCACTACAAGCCATATATTGGCTGCGCTGATAAAATCACACGGAAAAGTTTTACCATAACTTTATTCCTAACTTTGTGAAATTACGAGCGACAATATTAAAGTTAAGGACACGGAGCTGCATGTCACGCTTTAACTGCGATAAGGTCCACGCTCTCCTTAAAAAAACATCGGTGAACAACATGTATATTTAGGTATTTTTTGTTAATTCTCATTTCAGCGCAATTTTTCGACTTGTGCGCTAATTTAAATCAATGTCCTCTCTTTTGAATCGAACTCACCGATGACATAGTTGTGCGAACCCCGACAAGACCATGTCAATACTCTTGTGTCTTCCTGTTTTTTGCTGCATGACATCCCTCTAAAATAAATAAGCAAATAGCTAGATAAATAAATCTGTCTTACATTGCCCGGGCATCCGCTCTACCGCTTCATGTAAGGCAACTTTGTTTTATGGTTTATCATCTTACACCAATTTCACTTTATAACCTTGCATACCACAAGCTTCCTTCAAAGTATCAAACTTTCCATGGAGTCCCACTGCTCTTACTGCCACTTTTCGAGCTTTATTTGTTACAAACCTTCCATAACTCCACCTTCCTCCCCAATGTCAAGTACAATACCATCAGCGGCACTTAGCTTTTTAACTCTAGCCTCACTATTTTGTCTTTGAAAAATACGCAAATGATAACGTGCTGTTGTAAGGAACTCTTACCACATTCTCGAATGCCGAAATTCTTCTTTCTTTTCAAGAATATATTGCTTCGGACTCTGAACGTTGTTTTGTTTGTTGCTTGCATAATTTATTATGCATGGGTATTACTTCTGATGAAGCTGTATTTCTGGAAACTGAAATTCACGGATGATCATCACCAAATTAGTGCAGTAAAAAAGAAGAGTTCACATAATCAAAACGGACCACGATAGCTGCAGGGTCCAGCTTTTTCTGCGCAAAGAAGATTGATGAACGAAAATTTTTGTACGACCGAAATATGAAGTTGGCCTCAACCAGTCACTCGCCTCTGAAAGAGCTTTTTATTCTTCTGAAATACAAGAAGGCCTTTGTCTTGAAGTGATGAAAGGAAAGATGGGTTTTTGTGCCATATAAGCACATATGAAAGTGATGGGAAACATTTAGGATGCAACACTTGTTTTCAGACAAGGTGCACTTCTATTTTGCAGATGAGGCTGTGATAGGTACTGACGCTTGCACTACATCAGGTAAGATTGCTCTCGCGTAGTCACAATAGAGGCGAGTAGGAGTTTCACTACGAGATAACACAAAACCAGGCATTTTTGGGGTTTTATGAAGGCTCTTTGCCAAATGTGTTATAGCGGAGACACTGTTTACGACCACCCAAATATAAACAGACTCAGGAGCTCATATGACGTTGTGTAGGAGCGGCTAGCCATAAAACTGACCGCAACGCTCATTCTCGATGCTACCCACAGAAAAGACATTTCAGAAGAAGCGCAGTATGAGACTCGTAAACGTTCACCTTGAATGTTTTTACTAGCTGGCATACCGTTTCCTGTTTTTACTGATCCCATTGCGGGAACTACGCCAATTAATCGACACACAATTCCTAAGTCTTGCAGAGTCATCTCTTTGTCTTATTTTGTAGCTCTGCGCAAATGCAAATGCATGCTCTTCTATTAAGTTTATCACTAACGTTTTCCCCTTTGCAGTTGCACCCCATTAGGATACATCGGTGTATAAACTACGCAATCAATGTAAAATATGGCTATGATAAATTTATCTTTGTGAACTCTAATTTCTTTTGGAAGACCTCTACTCTCATGTTAGAAATATTCTGAACAAGAAATACGACAATCAACTTCCTACCTGGCATTTATTTGACCAAATGCTTGCATTGAGAGCAGAGCTTCCTAAACGGCATCTTCGTAAGCGCCCGACCCCACTGGCTGGCCGCACTCGCTAAAACAGCAATTTAATATTCCCAAGAATTTTGTCTTGAATCTCCTGCAGCGTAGATATTTTTAGCGCATTCAGGCGGTCTTCATACCGTGGGGCTAATACAAATAGCGTAGTGCAGGTGGACCAATAATTGCCGAGTAATCGCTCGATAATAGGTGCTCAAATATAGGCGCCCAGTCAAATAAGTATATAAGAAATAAAAAAAATATTCAATTATTGATTTTATCGAATAATTGAAATATTGTTTATTTTGAAACGGGGTGTTGAACAAGCAAAGGTTTACCCAGAGATCGAAAGGTTTATTTAGTGCGAGGACTAACTAAATGCAAGCCTTCGATCACAGCGCGTCTTCTTCTCCTTTCTCCACTCGAGTTCCGTGTCCACTCTCTCGTTACAAACACCCCCTGGTGACGAGGGAACCATCCTGGTGACCTAAGCACAGGTGTACACAGAAGAGTCATGGTACGGCTTCAGCCGAGACACGTGTACGATTTCTTGTCCCCGACGACGCTAATCCGGAGATGCGTCCAGTGGCTTGACGAGCTAGTTGACAGAGGTTGTTTGGCGTACAGCTCGACAGGGACTATAGTACCTGAACTAAAGCTTGTGGGAGAGTCCAGAAGGAGTACAAGTAATCCATAGCCACACCAGCTAGTTAAGAGCAAAGATCACAGACGTAGTGGACGCGTCATGGCGATGTTTTTGGCGCATTTGTTCGTGTGCCTTGAACGTACGAGCAAGCTTCCGACATTCTTCAGCATGTGCTCCTGCTCATGAAACGTTTGTCAACTCTGAAGGATCCGATCGATAAGAAAGAATACTATCCATTGTTGATGATGGCTCGCGTCCTTAAAGCAGAAAGATAGGCGAAAATTCATTGGTGCTTTGCGTTACAGTGTTGTAGGCATATGTCACAAAAGGCAGTATGCTATCCTCAATTTAACGGTTGTATGAAGCGTACACGGCCATCATATCAGCATACTGTTATGGAAGAGAATCTCAATTTACATGCATGCAGCAATATCACCAAGTAAACGATTAAAACGCTCTGTCATCCAATTAGTTTGTGGGTGATAGACTGTGGTAGTGCGGTGTATGATGCGACACTCGCTCAACAACGCTTTGATGGCATCAGAGAGAAAAACACGGCCGTGGTCGCTTAGTAACTCCCGAGGTGCTCATATGCCTTAAAACCAGGTTTCGTACTATAAAACATGCAACGTATTTGCGGTAGCAGATGGTAAATAATGCAGCTGTTTCGACGTACCGCATTAGGTGATCGATAGCGACAATGACCCAGCGGTTGCTAATCGGAATATAAAGAAGCGGACCGTGAAGGTCGATTTCGATATGATCGAAAGCTTGTGTTGGACATGACAACAGCTGCAAGGGACCTGTGGTATGTTGAGTGCGCATCTTGCGTCATTTGTTTGTATGGCAAGACATTGCGTAACGGCGAACGAAACGGTATATACCACGCCAGTAGTACAACAGCTGCAAGTGAGTGTATGTTTTTAACACACCAGCATGGCCAAATTGCGTATCATCGTGGAATGTGGCGCAGATGTTAGAGTGCACATGTCGGGCAATGACGAACAATTACTTACGGCACATTAAGCTGTAGTTTCGGCAGTAAAGCAGGTCATCCTCAATAGCAAAGCGTTGTGCTTAACGTCGAAGCGTCCTGGAAACTCGAGCGGGTGTCCGGATTGAGAGAAAGTCTAAAACAATAGAAATCCAGGCGTATTTGCGTTGCTAAAAAGACATGTCCGAAAGGCTGACTGCCAAGGCAGCACTGGTGGAGATAGGCGAGCAGACAGGCTCTGAGGCCACCGGCGAGCGTGACGGGTCATCGGCGTCGGAATTCTTCCGGCCAGAACGGTAGGTAACCCGGATATATATTTCCTGTAACCGCAATGCCCAACAAGCCAGTCGACCATTAGGATCTTCTAGTAAAGATAACCAGCAAAGCGCATGGTGGTCTGCCACAATATTAAACGGACGTCTATATAAATAAGGCCGAAATTCTTCGATTATCCAAAAAATGGCAATGCACTACTTTTCAGTGACACTGTAATTCTTCTCGGCTTTACTGAGGGTGCGGCTTGCATAGGCAACGATGTACTCGCCAAAGCCAACCCTGCGTTGGGCCAGTACGGCCCCTAGCCTGGCACCACAAGCGTCCGTAAGAAGCTCCGTTGGAGCAGACGGATCAAAATGTTGAAGTATGGGAGGTGTAGTGAGCAGCCGTCAGAGTTCCTGAAATGCATCATCATACGCTTGTAACCACGCTGACAAATCAGAACTTCCGACAAGAAGATTGGTCCAAGAGGCGATAAAGGAGGCGAAATTGTGGACGTAGAGCCAGAAGTACGAACATAAGCCGATGAAGCTTCGGAGCCCTTTGATGGTGGTTGGTTTTGGAATCGCCGGGACGAAGTTGTGTAGAGTCCGGAAAAATACCATCCTTAAAAATAACATGGCCAAGGATTACAAGCTTGCGAGCACCAAAGTGGCATTTCTTCAACTTAAGTTGAAGACCCGCTGTGGAAAGGCTCGTAAGAAATTGCTCGAGGCGGCTGAGGTGGGTCGCAAAGTCGCTTCAAAATGTCACTGTATATCGTCCAGATACCAGAGGCACGTTATTCATTTCAGACCTCGAAGAATGGTATTCATCATTCTTTCGAAAGTGTCAGGCGCATTGCAGAGGCCAAAGGGAATAACGGTGAATTCAAATAGTTCATCCGGTATTACAAATGCTGTCTTCGGGCGGTAACTTTC
Source organism: Rhipicephalus microplus (assembly GCF_013339725.1). Classification (NCBI taxonomy): domain Eukaryota; kingdom Metazoa; phylum Arthropoda; class Arachnida; order Ixodida; family Ixodidae; genus Rhipicephalus; species Rhipicephalus microplus. The sequence goes on from NW_023612951.1 coordinate 23,605, forward strand.
TGCCATGGGCACCTGCCAGTGGCCGGAGAGTAAATCTAACAAAGAAAATAACTATGCTCCTTGTAGGCAGTCCAAAGCATCATCGATGTGTGGCAGAAAGTATACGTTTTTGCGCGTCATCTTGTTCGGTCGGTGGTAGTCAACGTAGAACCAGATGAATCCGTCTTTTCCTTTGACGAGAACAACCGGTGAAGCCCAGGGACTGTTGGAGGACTCGATGATGCCCCGTTTTAATAAGCCGTCCACTTGTTCGAAGATGACGCAGCATTCAATAGATGACACACGTTACGGACACTGTCTTAGCGAGGCTCCTTGACCGGTGTCATTATCGATGAACGACCACAGAGGTTCTACCTAAGCCTGGCTTGTCACGAAACAATGAAGAGGGATGACGGAGTAGGAGATTTTTGATCCCTTGGCGCTGAGTTGCTGTGAGCTCAGAGTCGATGACATCTGAGAAGACGTCCAGAACATCATTGCGCACTTTGGTAGGAGGGACAGCACAAATTGGGGCCGAAACCATAGAATTGGTTATAGTAGCTAGAAGAACGCACTCGTAAGGTTCTTGACTTCCCAGGCATTTTCCACGTAGTACAGATGACGGGCTATCTGAAGGTTTGCTCACATAAATGGCCCCGTGACCGTTGCGAAAAATTATGATAGCAAATGGAAGCAAGAAATTTCGACGGCACGCAGATGGTACCGATGGCATAAACAACGCAGGCGATTTCGGAGGGGAGGCACACGGAACCGAGACAACAACAGCTCAGAAAGGCGCAATGTCAACGCCAGAAGCAGCAAACACTCTACACGAAGCGCCATCGTCGGGGTCATAGCACGGCACAGATAACGCGATTTCGGAACGAGAACAGTCGACCAAACCAGATTTTGATGAAATGAAGTCCCACTGAAGGATAACGTCATGCGGAGAACGGAATAAAACTATACCGTTGCTATGAAGTATATCACACCTTGATTGACAACTCGCGCAGTGAAAAAAGCTGAAGGCTGAAAATGGTAGGACGCAGCCGTCTGCAAAGAGAGGTCGGTTAGTTGAGTGGCCATTTTCTTCAAGTTTAGGCGCATTTCCTCGCTAATTAAAGATACGGCAGCTCCCGTATCAACAAGTCTGTGCACCTTAATGCCATCGATATAGAGTTCAATTTCACTTGGGGGAGAGCAGTTAGGTCTTAAAATTTTCGCTGCCAACGTAGTTTTGCTTCCGGAACTACGCCCGTCAGTTTTCCTCTCGCGGTGGGTTGTTGTGACGTTACATTGGACAAATTGATCGGTGACGAGGAGAAGGCAAACGGCTCGCGCTGCATGGTTGGCGCCCGGGGACGTACGTCTGGAGGTGAATCGGCAGGAACGGGATATCGTGGCTGAGTGGGCATGTAGTGTGAGGCCCCTGCAATGTCAGAAGAGGGGAAGCTTTGACAGTGGCAGTGACGAGCTATGAGACCCGGGATGCCATATGAAAAACATTTTGGCCGATTATTCAGAGTGCGCCGTTGGCTGACGGTATAGGCACTGTTCGCTGAATAAGGTACGGTAAACGGCCGTGCAGCGGGCGGCGTTTATATAAACGTTCCGACTAGTTTCGTATACAGCCAGAGATGAGACGGTCAATTGCGAACATCATGGACCGAGAGTGGGACTGGGAATTTTGTTATAGCGCGTACTTTCGCCGGATCTGGTCGTACGCCAACAACATCGACAAGGTTACCCAAAATGGTAATCTGACGAAGACCCAAGTGGCACTTGGAGGAATCGAGCTGCAGGCCGGTCCGTCGAAATATGGATAGAATGGTCGAAAGGCATTTAAAATGGGTTGCGAAAGTAGGTGATAAAATGATCACGTCGTCTAGGTAACACAAACATGTCGACCATTTACCTCCTTGTAGGGGCGTGCCCATCATTCTCTCGAAGGTCGCTGGAGTGTTGCAGACACCAAAAGGCATCACCTAGAATTGGTAAAGAACGTCAGGGGTAACGAAGCAGACTTTTCTTGGCCCATGCCTTCTACAGCAATTTGCCAGCAGCCAGATCAGAAGAAGAGGGACAAAAAGAAGATGGCGTCTGTGGAGGTTATCGAGGGCATCGTCAATGCGTGGTAGATAGTACACGTATTTTTTGGTAATTTTGTTGGGGTGGCGATATTCAGTGCAGACACAACATGATCCGTCTTCCTTCTTCACTAATACCACGGGAGATGCCCAAGGGCTCGATGATGGTTCGATTGCGTTTTTCGTAAGCATTTTGGTCACTTTTTTTATCACTTCTCGCTCGGACGCTGACACGCGGTAGGGCCGATGGTGAATTGATGCAGAGTCACGAGTGTTCAGTCGGTGCGTGGCAATTTTGTCTCGCTCGATGGATGATCGTAGGTGTCGGAAATGTCGAAGTATGAGGTCAAAACCTCGCAGAGCGCGTCGACTTGAGGAGGCAAAAGTTCCGATCCATTCATGTTTCGACAAATAGAATCGTCTCAGCTGTGTGAGCGTGACATGGCGCTGTATGCGCTGTATGTGCTGTATACCAACGACATTACCATAAGGGCGTCACACGGCTCGGCAGGAGATATAAAGGCAAGCCTTCAGCAAGCGGCGGACATCGTGGATGATTATGCCCGTCGCTGCGGCCTTCAGTGCTCCCCGTCCAAATCGAAATTCGTTCACATACGCCCATCACCAAAATGCACCCCAAAAATCGACCTCTCCCTTCACAGCAGACCCATACCCGAACGCGATGAGATTAGAGTACTAGGGCTTTTTATACACAAAAATCGCAGAGCACACACAACATTGGCCTAAATGCGTAAGGTGGGGGACCAGATGGGCCGGATGGTCCGCCGGGTTCCCAACAAGCACGGGGGGTTACGATGCAAAGATGCCTTATAGCTGGCGCATGCATTCGTAACCAGCCGAGTCCAGTACTCGGCTCCATACCTCCACCTACGCGAATCCGACGAGAATGCGCTCGAAGTCATTCTCCGCGAAATCTACAAGCGTGCCCTCGACCTTCCTGTTAGCACCTCTAGCCCCGCCACGGTGGTCTAGTGGCTAAGGTACTTGGCTGCTGCCCCGCAGGTCGCGGGATCAAATTCCGGCTGTGGCGGCTGCATTTCCGATGGAGGCGGAACTGTTGTAGGCCCGTGTACTCAGATTTGGGTGCACGTTAAAGAACCCCAGGTGGTCAAAATTTCCGAAGCCTTGCACTACGGCGTCTCTCATAATCAAATAGTGGTTTTGGGACGTCAAACCCCACAAAACCAATCAAATCTGTTAGCACCTCTAACCAGCACCTTTTGGGCTTGAGAATGGTGAACACCTTCAAGGAGCTGAGAGAGGCGCACTTGACAAATCAATATACTAGACTCTCTAAAACACCGTCGGGTCGCCGCCTCCTTGCCCGGCTACACATCAATCATTCAATACACACGGAAGAGCGCGTACGGATTCCGGAAGTTTGGCGATACTCCTTGCACGTGCGCCCTCTTCCGGCTAACATGACCCGAGACGACTACAGTGACCGACGCCTCGCGTGGGCGGAAGCCTTGGCTCGACATTACGGCCACAAATTCGGAGTATTCTACGTGGACGCCTCCGGCCCGCACCACTATGGTTGGTACACGGCTGCGGTCGTCCACCAAGACACCATTGTAAACGGACTCACATTCCGTGCACATAACATTACGCACCCGGAGGAGATCGCCATCGCCCTAGCCGCCGCAGATCAGGACTCGAGGGTCATCATCACTGACTTAAGGGGTGCCTGTCGCAATATTGAACAGAAATACATTCTGTACCGTGCTTATAAAATTTTGCAGAACAGCAGCTACCTAGGTGCCCCTGCGCACCGAACGATCATATGGGCCCCGGCTCACACGGGCCTCGATGGTAATGAGACGGCCGATGCCGCCGCCCGCGCGCTCACTCTCCTAAAACCGCAATTCTGAATTTTGCACAAGGCCGAGTCCATGAGAACGTTTTCGGCATACTCAGCTCACCCCCAAACATCGGGCGGAGCTGATCTGAGTGCCTGCTGCCTCTGGAAATCCCCGAAACGAAGCCGCCAATGACCACGCCCGAGGTCTCTTCATGCGGGCGGCGGCGGACTTGGTGGAGTCGGGCTCTTCCAGGGAGCGCATGCATTCCTTCAGCGAGATGACTGAAATATGCCGCGCGGAACGACAGCTATACTCTCTACCGCACCAATACCTGCACAATTTTCATCAGATATTATGGCGTCGCCTCCAGACTCGCACACTTCCCTATCCCCATTTTCTTTACCGCATCTGCCCAGGAACATACTCCCCATCTTCTGCTCAATGCAATCACCCCCACAATTCCCTTACCCACATCTTCCTCGATTGCCCGGCGTACCCTCCCCCGCAGGGCCCGCATCAACTGACCACTATTTTTAGGCACTGCGCCATGCTCCCGACCGGGCTGCAGAAATTAGGTGCCTTTCTCCACTTCCAAACACTACCCGCACCACCAGCCAATTACCACATGGGAGGAATGGGAGACCCTGCTGCGCTCGACGGACCCACGGCCAAGCAGAAGACCGCCACTGACCGGGCCGCCTACGTCATGCAACTAGATGAACTCATGAACGCATAGCACAGTAGGGGTCGTGCGGTGACCCTGGAACGTACGTGCCTGAATACCTTGATCAAATAAAGCTTTTAGCACCCCCTGCTTCGAGTGCGTCGCCGTGCGCGTCAAGGACATCGTCATCATCGCGCTGTACCTTGTTACCAACCTCCTGAAGGAACAGGGTGCAGCGCTGTCTGGAGGAGACACTGATTGATTGTGACAACTCCCGTCGTGGTGGTCTAATGGTAACATACTCGGCTGCTGACCGGCAGGTTGCAGGATTGAATCCCGGCTGCAGTGGCTGTGGTTTCGATGGAGGCAAAAATGCTTTAGGCCCGTGTGCTCCGATTTAGGCGCACGTTAAAAACACCGGGTGGTCGAAATTTCCGGAGCCGTCCACTTCGGTGTCTCTCATATTCATATGGTGGTTTCGGGACATTAAAATCCACGCATCAACTGATTGTGCCAAGGTATGTCGACGCGTGCCTGTTATATTCGCGGGAGTCTTCAACGTTGACATCAGCGGATAAGTAAGAGAATGGCTCGTCGATAACATGCGTAACATGCACTCGCTGACGGGCGTGTCAGCGGAACTGAAACTACCCACCGCGATAAGTGGAACGTGCATAGATCTGGTGTTTACTAACTTGGACGTCGTATATCTGCAGGAACCTCTCAGTTCCGCAATCGCAAGGCTGTGGTTGTCAAGACGAAACGCATGCCAGCTTGAGTGCAGCGTCCGTGTTTATTCTAAAGAAATGTCAAGACCTACGCTAGCCATCGTTTTAAACAAATCCTGCAGTGCTCACCACACCACACGCGTTAGTACCGTTCAACCCGTGACTGCAACTGTGCGCAACGCTGCTGCTTCGCGTCCAATCAGGGTTCCCTTCGGGGAGATGGTCAGAAGATCCAAGTTCTTTTGGGGGCGAAGCTCTCTATGCCGTGGGTTGTGCGCCCGTAATGTTTGTAGTAGTCGTCGTAGTAGTAAGTAGCCACCTCCACGGCTGGACTAGAGGAGCGGCACGCGCGCTCCCAGTTTAGGGACGAAGCTCCTTAAGCGGCACCCATTCGTCCCACGTAGTTGTAGTCATAGTCGTAGTGTGTAACCAGTATTACATTTTGACCTGCAAGGTGGTGCTGGTGGGAGATTTCTCCTGTGCTTTGTTGAACAATAAAAAGTTCGCGGCGTGCGCGTTAACTAAAAGCCAAATGTTCCAGTCTCTCATTCCCCATTAGCAGCCATTGGCATGTTCATTGAGCACTATCTGGCAAGAAAGGGTTGCTCCGTTACACTCGCTGGGTGTAACCTTTTTATTTTCAGAAATGTTTAGTGATCGTACAGCCGCAGTGCCATGAATACAATGAACTAGTATATACCAGGAATGAACTCGAGGTGGTTAAAGGTGGGAAGTATATACGAAGCGCGAGCCGTAAGAAAGTAAAAGCGGAATTCTCCTGTCTCTCATTTCCCATTAACAGCCATTGGCATTTACATTGAGCATTATCTCACAGGAAAAGGTTGCTACGTTATACTCGCTGGGCGTAGCCACCTTGGTTTTAGAAAGGTTTAGCGAGCGTTGGACCGCAGTGCCATGAATACGGTGCTAGTATATACCATGAACTCGAGGTGGTTAAAGGTGGGAAGTAGACCCGAAGCTCAAGCCGTAAGAAAGTGTGCGTGTGCCACCTCCAATTTAGTTCTTGGAATGTCCGCTGAACGGCAGTGCTTCTATAAGGGGAATATATGATGAAAAGATGCGAGGTGGTGGTACTTGGAGAGTTGAATAGATGGACGAACGGACACACAGACAGATGCATGCATGGACGCATGAACGGACGCAAGGGCGGATGCATGGACGAACGCAGGGATAGGCGCACGCACAGACACACAGAAGGACGCATGGACGGACGGAAGCAAGAACAAATGGACGGACAAATGCTTCGCCCCACTCTTCAACATTCACTCCGTGGATATGCTGCCATTTTTTCAATTGGAGAGGAAACTCGCACACGTTAATAAAAAAAAGTTTTTTCTGTAGAATTAACTTACAGAGACGAGTATACTACGCCTGTGTCATCCTCACCTATTCCCGACGCACGTGTGTTAAGCGTTCGGGGAAAGGGCCACACTGCGGCACATGCTTTGGGAGTGTGCTGGAAAAGTTGATGTCACTGCCACCGCTCCTTTCGCGACGTATGTTGGGCAAGGACAAACTGCGAGGCCCATTGCTGCGGCTAACATCGCACGAGGGCAGGGGCCGGCCTCCACCGTGGCTACGTTCACTGTTCCCGATCGGCTGCGTCAGCTGCGCTGCCGTTGCTAAGCGGCACTCACCAGCGACGAGCTGGCCGATGAGCTTTTTGACGTCCGGCAAGCTGATGATGTCGCCCGGGTCCAAGGACTTCGAGCGGTCACCCAAGGCACCGCCATCATAATCGGCAGAGAAAAGGAAGGGACCGGGTTTAATGCCCTCTTCCCCCACCTCGCCCGGTGAAAGCTGCCGTACTTTAAATAAAGTTTATTCTTTCATTCGTTGAGTTTGATGCTTACTAAAAATAACTAGTATCAGACGGAAGCACTTCGAGCACTATCGGACTAGAAAGGGTTGCAACGTTAAACTCACTCGGCGTAACCTCCTTTGCTTTAGCAAGGCTTAGCGAGGCTTGGACAGCAGTGTCCGCTAGACGGCGGTACTTCCATACGCTGAATATATGATGAAAATATGTGAATTGGTGGTACTCGAAGTGTTCACTAAATGAACAGGCGGATGGACAAAGAGACAGACAGATGCACAGATGAACGCACGGATGGATGGGCGGACGCCCGGATGAACGGACCAATGGAAGGACGGACGCACGGGCGGTCGCACAAGTTAACGCATTGATGGACGGAAGCAAGAACGAACAGACGGACGGATGCTTCGCCCCACTCATCATCATGCGCTTCATAGGTATGCTGGGACTTTTTTTTACCACCACTGTGGCTGCACGCTTGCAATGATAGCACGGGATCGGCCGTAAAGATCCAGGGGCTTTACTTGGCCGTGAAAGCCAGCCTCGCGGAAAGGCAAGCGAATCACTGCTCCACATTTCCTACAGCTTTCACGTTCAGTGTTACTGCATGTATTCTTTACGGGCGAAGATCCTAAAGCATTGGTTCTGTCCCTCCTAGCTCGTACGTGACTGCCTAGTTCGATGACTCACTCAGCAAGTGCGGACAGACAGGCCGACAGAGAGACAGACAGACAGACAGACAGACAGACAGACAGACAGACAGACAGACAGACAGACAGACAGACAGACAGACAGACAGACAGACAGACGGATGGATGGCCTGATGGATGGATTTCGATAAAACCCTCCGAGGCCTCACCCCACTCATCATCATTCACTCGGTAGATATGCTGTAATATGTTTTGTACTTCGCGTAATAGATTGTGTGGCTGTAACCGTATTAGGTTAAAACGCATGGGCTGCAAGCAAATTTACTATTAGTGGCTACTCTTACGGACGTTTTTTTCGAATGCTGAAGACAGTAGTGTTAAATAAAGCACGTAGACTGCTAGTGTTGTTTAGCGGGTTTTGTAGAATGCTATGGACGTAAAACACAGTGAGCACGTCGCGAAAATTGGCAGCATATCCATGAACGAAATGATGGAGAGTGGGGCGAACGGTTAACCGTCTACACAAGTAGAAGGTAAATGAGGGTCTTTGAAGCACGTTTTCTGAATCTTTTCAGGGCGCAGAACGCAAGCGACGTGAACCATGCCGCCATAGTTAATGAGTTTTGCTTGGGAATTTCCCGCGTACCGGAGGAGCTTCGCGATGGTGTGTGCAGCCCAGTGACGCTGGATGAATTACGCTTCTTGATTCAGCACAAGAATGCAACCGCCACCACCGGCCCTGACGGAATATTTTCGAGTTTCTACAAAACCTTCCTTGAAACAATACAAGTCCACCTTTAGGCAATGCTAAATGGGCTTCTTGCTGACGGAATCAGACCGAATACGTTTCGAGAGAGCAGAGTTATACCGTTGCCTAAAAGCGAGGGAGAGCTGTCCGATCCAAGGGCGTGGAGGCTTATTTCCCTACTTAACTCAGATTGTAAGACATTGACAGCCATCCTTGCACACCGCATAACTACCATTCTACCGGAAATAGTAAGTGACATACGAACAAGCAGTGTTCCAGGTCGTACGATCTATTCCTCACTTGCGCTGACTCACGATTTGTTCACGTACGCTACAAAAACACAAATATCTGGCATTTTTGTTTCCTTGGATCAGGAAATAGCTTTTGATCGTGTAGAATGAAAGTATCTCTTCGCTGTGCTTGAGTATTATGGCTTCTCAGCACTTTTAACCGACGTCTTCCGCTAACTCTACACAGACCTAGTAACGTCATTAGTAGTGAATGGCTATACACCTGAACCTAATGCAGTAAGTAGGGGTACTCGACAAGGCTGTCCCCTCTCCGCAGTTCTCTTTGTATTATGCATAGATCCATTATTGAAACAAATTCAGAAATGCACTTCGATACGCGGTTTTCCTCTCCCAGGCTTGGGCGAAGTGAAAGTAGCGGCATGCGCCGATGACAGCTCATTGTTTATTCGGAACATAGATAGCTACAGAGCCTTTTTGCGAATATTTCACGCGTATAGTTACCTGTCGGTAGCACGTCTTAATCCCGGAAAAAGCAAAGCATTGTGCTTTGGGATGCACATTGAAGAGTTCCCTGATGGCGTCTAAATCGTCCAAGGAGTTAAAGTTTTAGGTGTAACTTTCGTGTCGACTGGCAAGGTAGCCCGCACCACATGGAAAGAGTTCCAACGCGAAGTGGACAGACGCATTGAAGTCGCCATAACTTTTCAACTACCTTTTACTGAAAGAGCTTTTCTAATTAAATCCAGCATAACTGCGCCACTCTTTCATGTAGCAAGAAGTGCTCGACCACCTCGTCGGGTTTTGCTCAGAGTGGCTACTGCGTGCGGCTCCTTTTTTTTGGGGGATGGCCATGCCGAAGCTGTTGCTAGAGCCTTGGTCCGCCTACCAGTAAAATGGGGAGGGCTCAGTATACCCAACCTTGATGTAATGAGCCGCATGTTGGCTCTCAAAAACACATGGACATTCTTAGAAAACTCAACGCATCGAGGCAGGCAACTCGTAGTGTATCTCCTAGGAACCTCTAGAAGATTTTTCGGTTTAGCAAACGAGACGGGACCAGCTGCTGAACAGCCACCGGCGTATTACACACATGTTATAAAGTGACGCGACAAAATGAACGGCGGCGAGCACGCGCACCGCGTCACGTCGAAATGTATTGGTGCCTTGACTGTGGCATGTAGTCATGTTCTCACATGACACGCATCTCATGATTATCATGTTGCACCAGTCACATACCTTCGTCATCCATTTGCGTCACCAAATACCAAATTTGGCATATGTGAAGCTAGCGAAACGGCCACGAGCAGATCATCAGTGTGGCATGTAGTCATATTGTTACATGACAATCACGTCGTGATCATCATGTTTGGATGTGTCGGTTACCTAGGTAGTCCGTTCACATCCCGTAATACCGAGTTAGGTTCATGTGAAGCTATCGAAATGGCCGTGAGCACATTTTGAGTGTGGCATGTAGTCATGTCGTTACATTACACGCATTTCATGTTTATCATGTTTGCACCAGTAGGCGAAAATGTTTTAGGCCCGTGTGCTTAGATTTTGGTACACGTTAAAGAACCCCAGCTGGTCGAAATTTCCGAAGCCCTCCACTACGGCGTCTCTTATGATCATATGGTGGTTTGGGGCGTTAAACTCCACATAATAATCAATGGATTATGTTTGAACCAGTATCATACCTTCATCATTAATTCACGTCCCAAATACCAAATTTCATATAAGTTAAGCTAGCGAAACGGCTGCGAGCGCATCATGAGTGTGGCATGTAGTTATGTTGTTACATGACTCGCATGTCATGATTTTCATGGTACTGTCTGTCGCTTGTGTTCGTTATGCAATCATGCCATACCACACCAGTTTTACAACATTGATTTGATTGATTTGATTGATTGATTTGATTGATTGATTTGTGGGGTTTAACGTCCCAAATCCACCATATGATTATGAGAGACGCCGTAGTGGAGGGCTCCGGAAAATTTGACCACCTGGGGTTCTTTGACGTGCACCCAAATCTGAGTACACGGGCCTACAACATTTCCGCCTCCATCGGAAATGCAGCCGCCACAGCCGGGGTTTGATCCCGCGACCTGCGGGTCAGCAGCCGAGTACCTTAGCCACTAGACCACCGTGGCGGGGCGACGCCATGGGAACGAAACCACCGCAGTAGCTGCAGGACTTATAAATGTATATCACGACAATTATGACATACGTATGAAGATTTTCATGTTATGACTAGTCAGTTATTTTTTTCATACAGTCTTGTTATGCCATACCAAGTTTGGTATCAATACCATTAATGAAACGGCCTGGAGAGCTAGTCATAGGCGTCGTGATACGTAGATAGATAGATAGATAGATAGATAGATAGATAGATAGATAGATAGATAGATAGATAGATAGATAGATAGATAGATAGATAGATAGATAGATAGATAGATAGATAGATAGATAGAGAGATAAGCTCAAAGTCGTTGAAGTTCGCTAACAAATGCTTCGTATTTAACAGAAAAGTAGCCTACAACTCTTTATTTTTAGCATGTTCTTTTGCATTTGAAATTCTTTTGATGTATCGCTCCACACATGTCTGAGAAATTGATCTAAATTGTTCAACAAAACTCCGGAATACACATTTTATTAGATTGGTTATAAACATATCCTAATATATGACATGTTTATAACACTGCATTCAAATGGAAACCTGAAAAAAGGTTTATGAAAAAGCAGTGCGTTCCACAGAAAGCTAGTGGTCGTAAATATACATAAATCTCATCTATTGACACGCGAATTCACAGGCTGTGCTTTGACATATAAAATGTTCCGTATTTTCTCGGCGGAATGCAGTGAACGCATTTGTCTTTCTGCCACTCTGCTACATGCCCTTAACGTTTGTGGCTCGTAGAAAAACAAAACGCCGGTTTCTTATTCATTTTTGCAGCATACACTACAACGAAAGCTTCAAGGTTTTGCAAGATTGTATCATAATGAATCACTTTAGCGTCGATTCAAAATTCTTATAAATTTGTAGTTTTATCAGGTTCCAAACGATACCAGACAAAATGGCCTCAACAAAGATGGTATCAAACCAACGTGCCTCGTCATGATCATGAATCTTATTTTAACTGGTTCTTGGTATTCTATCCAAGCCAAACAACGTATAGTACAGTCATCTGTGGCGTATTGAGCACTCAGTCACCCTAGAAGCCTTCTTCCGCTAGTACTTCGCACGCCTTGATGACTAGCATTTAGGGGCCCACACTGTTGTATACTGTTTTTTTTTTCGCGCCTAGCGGAGGTAAAGAACCTCTTCAAAGACGAGAAAAGAAGGTGAAAACTAGAGTGGAAATGTAGAAATATAACGACAAAGTGAATATTTAGGCTGAAATTTAAAAAAAAAGACCAGAAGGAACAGGATAAAATGGAAACGGGAAAACAAGGGCAGAGATGAACAAAAAAAAGAAAGCCGAAAACAAAAACACAAAGGTTTGTTTTGCTGCACACTTAGAGCATTTGTGCCACTAGTGCGAAGCTGCCTTAATTTATTTATTCATAATCTCGTCAACAATCAGCTTCCTATGCTTCTTTTTCAAAATTCATTGCCACATAATATTTCACTTCCTGTCAACCAATAAAAAAAGAGCATATTCCTTGAAATTAACCAGCAAGTTTTCTGGGTACTCATTGTGGACATTCAGAGCATATTCATTTGCAATGACTGCTGTTTATGGGTCACCAAAAAAAAAAAATAAACGACACAGTCTAAACAATATCTAGATGCCCTGCAGGCGCCAGCCCAAGAACGAACTGCAAAGAATTAAGAGAAAAGTCAATAGAAGCTCTGAAATCATACCGATAGGAATCAAGAACAAAATTGATTTTTCTGTCCGCAGACGTGATTAGGCGTTCTTGCCCCGGGTATCTTCTCCATGAAGAAAAGGAATTCCAACAATGCTCTACTCTCCGGGGTCATTCGTGAAGAAAGCGGGCAAACAGAATAAATGACATGCTATAGAGTACTGGCGGAAGTGGAATGGCCTTGCGAAAATGAAGATAGTTAATCCAATCTGGGTGTCTCTGACTCCTTGCTGACTGTCAACGTCTCTTCGATTAAATATGGGAAGGGTGCGAATTTCTGTCTGACGCGTCGTCTTGGTATATTCTGTCGCGACACTTCTTGTAGTGGCGTTTATCTATATTTGCTTTAAAAGACGTCAAGAGGCGTAACGACGCAGATGAGTGTCGAGATGCCGCTTTTATTTTCACAAGTCATCGCGGCACTCACCCACATGAAATAACAATGAATGAATATGACCTGAATAATCACATTTACCTTCTCACACCTAAAAAATAATTCTGCTTATTGAATATCTATGAGTTTATTCTGAAAAATCGAGAAAATACAAAGTGCTATTCACGCAGACATCTGCTGCAATCAGTGGCACATATCTTCGAATATTTTTTTTCATGGATGAGCAGTTTCACTCATCACTCTTTCTTGAAAAAAATTTTACATCGTTAGGATAATGGTGTTTGCTTGCTTCTTTAGGACCTATATAAAAAAGAAAAGCCTTTTTTTGTTTAAAGTCATGCTCCCTGCTGTCGTCACCTAATGGGCACATAAATATTTCGCCAATGTTAACACGCATAATTGAAATAGAACAAAATACAATGCTGACCCACCAGTGTTGTGTTGTGCCTAAGTAATTATGATGTCTTCATTTTGCCCAAGTTTTTGTTTATAGGCAATTCTGTCTTCAAATGGTCACCTTGCTGCGCGGACGGGCTAATGATGTCATTGCGGCGAGAGGCGTGTCCGTGAAGACATGGTGCGAAACCACGTGGTAGTTCAGGGACCCTGGGGGGTCCAAACACACTCGCTAATAAAGTTTTTTAAATCTGAATGCATTTCTCAGTCGAGTTATCTCAGGCGTGCAGCTGCGTTCATGCCCAGGCAGGTGTTATATCTCCGCTCTCACTCGCTCTCTCAGCCCTGCCGTGGTGGTATAGTGGCTATAGGGTAACTGGCTGCTGAGCCGCAGGCCGTGGGATTGAATCCCGGCTGCGGCGGCTGCATTTTCGATGAAGGCGAAAATGCTCTATGCCCATGTGCTCAGTTTTGGGTGCATCTTAAAGAATCGCAGGTGGCCATACATTCCGGAGCCCTCCGCTACGGCAACTCTCATAATTATGTGGTGGTTTTTTGGACGATAAACACCACATATCAAATACGCAATTCTGCAACTCAGCAATCTACGCAAATTCGTAGTTTGATATACTGCACACAGTAAAGATCTGGGTTATGTATATGCCGCAGTGATGACAGAGCCTTGTCAGAATTCATAAAAGTAAATATCGTTATGTATATTTTGTATACAAATACTTTGTATATATAGTACTTAATACAGGCCTTTTTTTTAATACAGGCCTTAATACAGGCCTTTTTTTTTACCACAGATTCTGTCGGAGAAGTGGTTGTTCAAGTTTTGTGCAAACTATTGGTAGACTGGGGCTTTCCTGATGTTTCTTTAATCCCGCAGTGTGTTTTCTCTTTTTTCCCAATTGCTTAAGCATCTCATTTTGTACGCTTGCTGAGTGAAACTTTTCTGTGAGATAATTTAGAGCTTGCAGTCCCTACTTTCCGATAGCTATTTTTCGTCTGTTTAGGCGCGCAAGTGATGCGTTTGTCAGGTAACATATTATAAGTTACCTTGTTTTGCACGATTCTCCACTTCAGGACACGAGGCAAACGTATGCTCAGATGGGGCAACTCCTTTATATCTTTTTTTGGGTAGTTATGGTGAGCTTTAGCTTGTTTAGAACAAACAAGTTCCAAGGTTCTTGTGTTCGTCTAACTATGTTCATATTCTGAGACAACCAGCGCGAGAGATGGTGACAGATGCGCAGTTAATAATACATAGCATGTCCTTCAGCATGTCCTTAAACGTTGTTTTTATCGGACAAAAATCCTATGGCAGAAAATATGAGCATGGAGAAAAAGTAATTTTGCATTATTTCTGCATCTTCCCTTACCTGCTTTTTTTTTCGTCGTGCCAAGTCACCTATACCAACTCGTTTACACTCCACCGTCATCGATAAACTGGACAGGACCGCTTTTCTTCCCAGTAAACAGTCACATGGCCAGAAGGTGGACGCCCGTAAGGACAGAAACATATGCCGCTCGTAAGGTTGTAGCAGTTCAAAACACAACGCAAAACTTTGCTAAAAATGGAAAAAGAATGTACGCATGCAGAAAAATTTTGCTGGGACTGTGCACGCTGACTGGTTAGGAACGCAGTGAAAGCTCTGCCCTTCGCCCGACTTGCACGGTTTGCATGGTACACACTATGGCCTGCAATTTATTGCCTGCTTGACCACTTTGGGGCTACAGTGCATGATAGCTCACTGCGGTCACGGCTCTCCACCTTTCCTTTGACCACGCCTCACTCTACAACGGTCAGCTTTACCAACACACAAGACGAACACTAAGACGGAATTGGTGATCAAGCTATATTAGGCCTCAATTTTCTTTTTCAGCCAGCAATGGCTATAGTGTCTTTCTTTACAATTGTTTGTTTTTGGCCCTTATCAGTCAGCAAGCCACTTTGAGTTTTCTTCTTTTTTATTACTACGCAGTGGACAAGAAAAGCAATTCAGCGCATTTCTGAAACAGTCTCGTATTTGTGTTTCTTACTTCTTTAGAAAAAAGAAGGAGACATTTCGATTCTTTCAAGCCGAAAATGATTCACAGTAAGCTTTTCCACTCACTCAATTTTTTGTTTGCTTTCGCTGTTGATGTCATACGGTCGAGATCCGGAGAAATGTTTTGCCTGCCCGAAATTGCTTCGTTTGGAGTATATCAACTGCCAGCTTTTGGCTGTCCGCAAATTTTAGGATACGCCGAAAACGAGATCTTTTCTATCACACCCGCATGCTTGTTTTGTTTTTCTAATCACCCCTTAGACACCGGCAATTTCGTGATTTCACCTAACATGTCCTTTTTTGGAATAGGACGTCACCAAACAGAGACAAAATTTTTTATTCTTTTAATATAAACGCCCCTCTTATCCAGTACATGCGCTGTTGTAAGCATAAATTTTGCTTCGCTTTTATCGGGAATAATAAAAAAATTTGGCAGATCCCACGTACCTGGGAATCCACGTTATGCGAAGCATGTGGAGGAAAGGTGACCATGTTGCATTTTTTACATTGAGCGACACGTCATGAAATGACGCTAAATCTATGTACAAAAGTTGCACGCGCATACATGTGTTGAAGAGTTGCAGATGTGTATATAACCAGTTGTTTGAACTTGCACAATAATGTCAACTTGAACAAGCGCATTAGCAACACCAGAGGATGATATGAAGCGCTGATGTTCGCAAAGATGCTGGCCCCGGACACTGCTACATAAATCAACTACAGCGCATGGCAGCTAACCACATCTGACGTTAACCCGCCGTGATGGCTGTATGAAAATAGTACATATGTAATGTTTATAAAACTGGGTAGGCAGCACTCAGTACTGCAACCACTATTAACATTTAACGAAGATTATATAGCGCCTATTTGAAAAGTAGTTCCGAGACCTGGCGTAGCCCTGTGGTAAAATGCTTCATT
>NW_023612951.1:45000-55802 GCF_013339725.1 Rhipicephalus microplus
GCAGGTCGCGGGTTCCGATCCCGGCTGCGGCGGCTGCATTTCCGATGGAAGCGAAAATGTGGTAGGCCCGTGTGCTCAGATTTGGGTGCACGTTAAAAAACCCCAGGTGGTTTAAATTTCCGGAGCCCTCCACTATGGCGTCTCTCATAATCATATGGTGATTTTGGTACGTTAAACCCCACATATCAATCAATCAATCATGTTGCCGACAGAAAACACACTACGAATTTTCGAATCACTAAATATTTAGGGGAGGTAAAACATGCCTAAAAAGCCGCATATCCTTTTACAACATAGACAAGCGAGTGCTTGAGGCGAACTTTGCCGAAAACACCAACAAACAAACAGGCTTGTATTTTAAAATCCAGAGCTTGTTTTGTGTGTCCTCTTCCAGACATGACGTCATTTCGTTCCTGAATAGCAAGCATACTCTGAGGAGGGTCAAGGTGTGATTTATGGATTCTATTAGTGAAAATTCCTATAAAAAGCACTATTTTAGAAGATGCAGAACGCTTGGTTTGTTTGCTGCTACAAAACTTATGACGCGGATCTCACTTCCTGTGATTGATTTCTATTTCTTATATGCAATAATAGAGCCATAACGTTCCCACTCTTTTGACTTTTATTTTCCGTGCTTCAGAAACTTTACGACGTTACTATTTTGTTTTGTATTTTTGTTTAGGTACTTGTCCTAATGCTGACCGATTAGCTTAAATAATGTTCATAATTGTTCATTTTGTCGTGAAGTAACTACAAAAATCACTTATTTTTGGCAATGGCAAAACAAAATTTTGGATTTTTCGTTTTTTACAGTTGCGTTGACAATAGAACTTGCTCTGTCTTTTCATTACTTTAGAAAAAAATTGCCGTGGCTTATCTTGGCTATGCCAGGATATACGTAGCGTGAGCTAGGTGCTTCCGTGTCACTGCAGCATGTTTAGCTTTATTTCGTTCATTCTTGCAACGCCCAACCTCTAATTGAGAGGTGACTACTTATGGATCCGATAAGTTAAATTTCTGTGCTCTTCTGTGCTGTTGAGTAGCCATTATGTTTGTCTTCTTCATCGGTATACTACACTTACACACGAGTGGTAATATGTATAAGCCATCGGTAGCTCTGTGCATGCGCAGAAAAAGGGATGCGCTACCAAGTCGCTCCGGCGCAGCGTCAGACTTCGCTACTATGCAACCGAGGTGCACAGCTGGGCACGCGCAGACTCCAGTGCACCTGCCACGGCTATGACGTCACATATCTGGAATGCACTTATCAGCGAAAAGTTCGTACGTGGCAGCTCTGGCACTCCTTCTGGGCCCCATGTGACGTCACTGCTCCTTACGCATTCGTAGTATGGTTCTTCAGAAGCCACGCGAAAGTTCTCAACTTTAGCCAGTGTAGCACACGAAAAAAAAAAGCTTTTGCTGTGCAGTTCATTAAAAAGAGGTTTTTTATTGACCTTAAGACTTTTAGTTTCCTAAACACTACATTCCCTACTCTCTTTACGTTACTTTAACATTTGTTTATTCAGCTGTATCTTCGATTCGCAGATGCAGAGTGCAAATTATGCTGCTTCTTGTTTCAAACCATATCTTCTGTAATTATTTTTCTTCTATTCGTCTCAACCGCCGCGAAATTGACGTTACAGTGGATTTTCGCGCGAACATCACCGGCGGGACAGTCCTATTCTCCGATGTGCTTTTATGCGACATCCCCGGTCCCCGAGATATAAGTATGGATGCTCAATTTTTTTTTGAAGAGCTAGAAGCTGCACTGGCACTATGTAGGCGTTTTTTTTCACCAGGGCCCGATGGAATAACGTGTACGGCTCTGCGTCACTTAGGCGAAGCAGCTAGACGATAACTGCTAAATCTATTTATTCGGTCATGGAAAGATGGGATCGTACCTCAAGAATGGAAACGGAGCTGTCTCATGCCATATTTAGAAGCAGGGAAATCCCCTCTGGTGCTGACATCATGCCGGCCTGTAGCTCTTGCCAGCTGCGTTGGGAAATTCATGGAACGCATGACTCTTTCGCGCCTCTAATGGTTACTTGAACGGCACAACATTTACCCCGACTCCATAGTGAGATTCCGACGAGTCCGTTCATCGTTTGACAATGCCTTCTATTTGGTGTGATCCGTAGAACAGCAGAATTTCAGGAAACGACTAGCACTTGCGCTCTTTCATGATGTGACAGGTGCATACGACAACGTTTCCAATCAAGCTATACTAGACACACTGCTGTTAACTGAACTGGGAGGGCGAATGTTTTGATGGATCCGAAGCTACCTGACACGAAGATCCTTTTTTGTATATACTGAAGATGGCCCGACCTGAGACCACTACACGTGCCGTGGCGTCCCGCAAGGTGGTGTTTTAAGCGTAGTTCTTTTCAATCTTGCATTGCTTGGCCTGGTGGAAGCTCTTCCTGAAACAGTGTTTCAATATAGGCTGATGACATCTGTGTCTGGGCATCTGCATTGACACGCCTACAAGTTCGAGCAAGGATACAGAGGGCAGCGTCGCAAGCATCTGACTATGTTCGCACGCAAGGCCTAACAATCTCAACAGAAAAATCTGCACTGGTGGCCTTCACGCACAAGGCGATGACAAGTTACCCGATAAGCATTAATGGCTAGCCCATAACTTACAAGCGTAGCCATCGTTTTCTAGGTGTCATTGTTGACCGCGACCTCTCCTGGAGCCCTCATGTGACTAGCCTAAAAGCGAAACTGGTATCTATTGTCCACGTCCTGAAAGTCATTGCTGGAAAAAGATAGGGCCCGTCATTGAGTTCCTTGCTACAGCTTTACAAAGCACGTTTTATTGGTGTACTGCGCTACAGTTCTGCCCTGCTTTCTAAAACTTGGAAGACAAATTATCAAACACTTTAGAGCGTGCAAGCACAGGCACTACTTGTTTGTCTCGGCCTACCTCGAACTACCTCAACCGCTGCAACAGTTATATTGGCTCGGGATCATCCGGTTACGACTTACGTCACAACCAACGTGCTGAGAGCACTTATTCGGCACATTTCATGGATCCTATCGAGCCACTTGACATTTCTGCCAGAACAATGACCGCAGGCGTCGTTCTCTAAGGTCGTCAGCTTCCACCACGCTTTGCTACCATCCAGTTTTACACCCTTGGCGCGTTCAGTGTCCGCCTTGTGGAGCCTACGACAAACCTACGTCCGCCTTTTCGTCCCAGGAATACAAAACAGAAAAGTACTTTCTGCCTTGGCCTTGAAACAAGTGCCTCTGGACTGTTTACACACTTTCTATGCTGACAGAATCGACGTATACACGGATGGATCTACCACCCAGACTAGCTCCACCGGCGCCACCGTCTTTTCATCGTGACACATCAACATCACTTACAAACTTTGTCACGTGAGCACATAGACTGGTTTGAAAATTGTTGCCCTGCGAGGTGCCATCGATTATATCAAGCAACAGCTGGCTAACCGATGGGCAGTATTGTGTGACTCCAAGGCGGCTCTACAATGTCGTTCGTCGGCACTTCGCCGCGGGTCCTACGAACAACTGGTATGGGAGATCAGAGAAATGCTGCACCAAGCGACCGAACAAGGACACAACGTTGTGTTTCAGTAGATACCAAGTCATTGCGGTATCTCCGGCAATAACCTCGCCGATGAAGCAGCCAGAAATGCACACCTACAAGCAAATCCTGTGTCCGTACCTTTATCTAGGATTGAAATGGCTAGATACCTAAACAGGATGGCGCAGAGCATGGCACTCCAGAAGTGGCAGTCATCACAGTTCACACATCATCGACTATATTCTCGCGATCTATATCTACGACTGCGGCTACCCTCTGGTCTTTCTAAGGAGGAAGATACAGTGTTGTGCCGTCTGCGTCTAAGCGTAGCCTTCACCAATGCCTGCTCAATTAAGATAGGGATGGCCGACAGCGCGGAGTGCAACGACTGTGCCGTCGATGAGACTATTGAACACATCTTATGTTACTGCCCGGCATACGTAAAGGAGAGGCTTCACCTGCGCAGTGTTTTAGATCAACTGGACAGAAGTGATTTCACTGTCGAGAAAGTATTGGGACCATGGCATTGCCCATCCAATTTCCGAAAGGCAATGAAAGCACTAATGCATTTTCTCAAAGACACCAGCCTGTTTCATCGTTTTTGATGGTGAAACTGTTACGCGTCGGCCCAGTCAGTGAAATTTTATCTCCTCCTCTATAACTTTCTTTCCCTTCTCCCCTTCCCCAGTGCAGGGTCGCCTACAGGGGCTCAGCCTTGGTTAACCTCCCTTCTTTCTCCTTGTGTTCTTTCTCTCTTTTTCTTTTCTATTTAACAAGGTTCTCCGTAATCATGCACCATTTGCAGCCATCAGAACGCAATAATTGAAGTGATTTATGGGAGTTGGATAAAAATGTTCAAAAGCAAAATTCACCAAAAACAGTCTCCGTGGCTAATTTGTGCCATTGGTTCCATATAGACTTTCAAAAAAAAAAGCTCCTGCATATATGAAGTCTTTTTCTCTGTAGCTAGCTACTTGTATACAGGGGTTACTTTGTTTCGTCAGTTATGTGTATTTTAACAAGCCAACTACGAAAAATCTTACTGTATTAACCACAGCGGCGAGGGATTAAAAAGCATTTTTTTGTACACAAACGAGACATTGAAACGAAAGGATGTCTTTAGAGAAAACAATGACTCATATTGCTGTCATTCTTCCAGTGTTCATTTCCCTGCAATGGCATTCTTTTGGCTAATTCACCGCGAAAGAGACGAGTAATTTCAAAATCGATAGGCAGGAAAATTGTAAGTGGCTATTGAAGCCTTGTTACTGAAACACGCGCTGTAGTTTGACTGCTTTGCAACTTTTTTATCTCTATTTACACATTGTTCAAAGTGAAGTGTCCTCTTGATAAAATAGTTCAGTCAGCGTGCTTGCTGCGGACTACGTGAACAGGCTCATGGAACACACCAATTGTACAACTCAGGTATTATAACGAGCACAGCTTTATGCATACCATATTGGAGCATCAGCTTATGAGTGAATCTCGCAGCTTTATGCAGTAGTTAGCTCTACCTTTGTTTTGGGTGTTATATACACCACGTCTGCTGTATCCGGCCTAATCAAACTGCTCATTTTCGGTGGGGAACGGCTAACAAGAACCAAATGATGAATCAGCACTACCACATTGCTTACGGAAAGTTGAAGGGCCACACTCCGCTAAACGATCTGAAGTGGTGGAGGAAGTTATTCGTTAGACATTGGCATTACAGACCCAACTATATGAATTTCCGGATTACTTCCCTGTGAAAGCACTGTTTAACAACTTTCATGCTGAACAATTTCTCTCACATAAATAGTGTTTGGTCTATGAGAACTGTCATAGTCCTTTTCCTGCCGACAAAAATTAACAATGCAGAATTATTATAAGATTGTAATTTGTAGATCCACTGCTTTACAGTATACTTGAACAGTTCCCACTTCCTGTTTATTATAAAAAATGTTGAACGAGATATTTTCATGCAGACACCATTGTCGACTTCGTTTCGTAACTTTTGGGAAATGAAAGAGCTCTGATTAGGGGAATGACGTTTTTGCCCTTTTATATATGTGTGTTTGCTGTAACTAATACTAGGCAGGTACTCTGGCGACATTGCCCATACTTGTCGGTCAATCGCAAGTCTTGAACAGGGTAGCCAGCGGGCCGAAGCCAAGGCACATTCCCCCAATTACACGCATCACGAAGTGTGAAACAGCATTGCCGACCTTCGTAGCTTGAACCTAATAGACCGATGTAATGTTCAACGTTTACAAGCCATGCATAGTCGAGTAAATGCAGTACCTAAGCACACTTCAGGAAATATTGAAAGTGATGGGTGCAATAGACAAATAGCCGGGCCGGGGAACTCAATTCGTGAACTAAGCAGCCGGCAAATTAGCGAACACGAAGCGTCAGCCGGTGTAAAATAAGTTCAAAGAGTACATGAAAAATTGCACGAGAAAATTACTGACTTCAACTAATGGCGCAATGTAGGTGACACTTCACGATTCGGTGAATCTTCTCGCGATATAAGCGGTTGTGTTAGAAGTCAGAAAGAAGGGACAGGAGAAGAGGACCTCTACGTTTGCATGAAAGGAAAATGAATGGTAATGCAAAGTCAACAGGTACTCGAAAGAAGTGTGTGCAGGAAGGTTCAGTCTGTGTCTTTCTTGTGCGTTTGAGTGACATAGACATTACACCACACTCGGCAAGACAGTCACAATTAGTGAGAAAGTACGAAATACCCCTAGCTCGGTTCTTGATGTACGGCATTGTATTAGTTTTTTCACACGAAAGTGTTTTAAGACGGTGTCCATTAAGACTTTAATGACGTATGTCCGCCACACAGATGTGCCAAAAATTAACGTAATACCAGGAAAATAAATGTGAACAAAGACGTTTCGTCGCCGGGACCCCTCCATCCACGACGATGAATGGTGGGTGCCTAACGCGTTACGCCACCGCCAATATTGATTTACAGAATATGCCACCACTCATGCCACAAAGGAGTTCACAAAATCATGCTTTTTATCGCTTTCACAACACTCTTGTTCGCGTGGCAGTGTCCCGGTCTGGAACGGGAGGGTCAAGTGTTGTGTGGACTACATGATTGGGTCAGGCAACACTGCGCTGCTCGTTTCGTCCCATTCGGCGCGTTTTCAGTAAAAAAAAGGTGTAATATTTTGGAATCACAGGAAAGTGGGACAGTTGTTTTGCGTCCATATTGAGGGGAAACTGGGGTATACTTTCACTGGTCGGACGCACCACAAGTTGCGTTATCCCAAGCTTCACTCACAACATTCATATATATTAGCATATAGCTCTCCGACACTCACCTGGGTGCCACACCACGTTCCGTGCTTGCCTTTTGAGATCACGGCCAGGCTGATAACATGCCCGGCCGGCCGGGCATGTTATCAACCCGATATCTCAAAGGTTAAACATTCATCATGGGTCTTGATCGTCGAACACAGAAGCACCCATAGGCGTCGACGTGGGTTGATTTGAATCAGAGCGTGCTATATATTCCAAACAACAGTAGACTTTCTACTAATTTTCATATTTCGATGCTGAATAAAAAGCCAACTACTTCTGTAGAGACACGTTTATTTACGTGTTATACATATTACTAAAATGGAGTGGTCAGCAATGTTTTTTTTCTTTACTTTTGTGCAGCGAAAATTACTTTTTTCTTTTTCTGCCGGGTCCTTTTTCCTTGTCGATGTTACTGTATCTGCGCGTCAAGGCCGAAAAGCAGGTGTTCTTGGGGTGCTTGCACAGCTATTTTATATCTACTCAGTTTATTTTGAAAGAAAGTCACCTGATTTTTGTAAATTTGATGGACCAAGCAGCTGTTGGGGTCAAGTCATCTGTAAGAAGTGTAAAAGGGGGGAACACGCAAATAGTTCATGGAAAGGACCATACCATTACATATTTTTGTTCAAGCATTGGCGAGTTATTGAGCCAATAGAAACACTACAAAAACTTTTGGTCTTCATCACTTCCTGCAGAAAAGTGAGCATGGTCAGGAATCAAAATGAAGTGGCAGAAATATACATACGTGCAATGCTATAAGGATGTTGTGCAAGACAAAAACACATACTAAATATCATAGTCATAATAAGCAGTGAACCACTTTTGAAGAAGGGAACATTTCAGCAACGTAACTTGTTCAACGAGATTAGCTTTCCAGGTTCCTGAAGTTTATAAACAGGCCACCGGACTAATAAATAATGTGGTATACAATATTTCAAAGGAATCAAAAACACAACGGTATATCTATGAAAACAACCCACAGACGTACTCTTGCAATAGTTAGTAAAGTCCGCAGATGTATGAGGTAAGCTGTAACTAAACTGCGTCATGGCGCTAGCCATGCCAAAACGTAGGCTTTTGCTAGCGCAAAGTACACCAGGCGAAATGTCGCAATGCAGGGACACGCGTGTACCTACCTCACTTTATCGATCTAAGTCAACTGCAAAAGCGCCGCGGCGGCTCCATCGAGTTGTATCTATGGGCGACACACTTACAGTCTGGTTGCTGATCTTATTACTACGGCCTTAATTTATGGCGAAACACAGCGAGAAAGTAAGGAAACAACCGAATCGGCAATGGAGATGGCCCAAGTAGGGCGTAAATCTCCGTCCTCGGTGCTTGGGAATAGCGAACGAAAGCTCAAATGTGGTCGAGACCAGCCGGAGCAGTCTGGTACACTTTACTGGGGTCGATTCTTGACCTTGCCTGAAAGCACCGCGTCTGGAAGATATTGCATCCACATTGCCTTATTTATATAAATTGTTTCCTGCTTTGTTACACACCTGATGTAGCACTTCGTTCACTTCGCAATGCGATGCTCCTTCGGGAAATGGGAGTAGACACACAGGACGACGGAGCGAGGTTCTTTCTGCCAGTGTCATCATTTCGCAATTCAGCTTGATTCTTGGTGGAGCTTCGTGGAATTTTTATTTCGAATCAGCTTTTGCTGCTATGACTGTCTTTTATCTTTGCTGGATTTCTTTCAGAAAACTCCTCAGGAACTAAGCTTGTCTTCCGTTATGGCCTCGGTATGTCACCGTTCCTATAAGTGAAACTTCGGAGACACACACACACAAAAAAAGGTTTCATAGTTTACTATGTGTCCCAAACAACTCCTAATAGTAAAATCATATCTTCCCAACTGCAAAGTCGTGGATTCCTGAATACACTTTTGAACCAGAACATTAGCTCTACCAATTTTTTGAATCCTTCCTAAATTGCCTAAGATAACAGTGAATAGAAGAACTAACATTTTTATTTACACTCTGTGTCACTAAATCAACCTATATGGAGTAACGCTTCGGTAACGTGTGGTTAGTCATGAAGACGACATCCAGAGCTTTGCCCCACTCGTCATGATCGAGTTTGTGTAGTTGCGTGGATTTTTTTTTATTGCGATGAAATTATATGAACAGTCTCGGCTGGTTTTTGCTGTCGCCGTCGCCACCTCCACCGCCGCCATCATTCACTTATATGTATGTTTATGTGTGTATATATACGAGAAAGGGTATGCTATCCTCCTCTTTCTGCAAATCGAACATCATCTTTGTGGCATTTGTCGTTTGCGCGCAATACTCACGAGCGAACAAGAAGGCCATGGGGGGGGGGGGGGAGGCTTACAGTTGCCGCGCTATAGCGGCAACAATCAGCGCGTGGCTTGTGCCCTCACAGCGGGCGAGAGCTTCTACAGGCTGCGCTCATAACACAAAAAGAAAAAAAGAAGCAAAACTGTGCCTGGAGCAACCGTGTTCTTCTTTTCCACGAGCGTTTTGTAAAGTTACGTGAGATATAAGATGCGCTTTTTACAAATACCGGCTTAGCAAGTATTTATACCGCCAGCCTTTGTTATGCCTGTATCATTTTCCAGTGGCGAATGATTTAGTCAACAAATGTAACAATCTCTGTCACTTTCAGTCACTGTGTGGCTACTGAACTGGCTGCAATGCGGCCTGCTTTTAACTTCAGCGACTTCCAGACAGCTGAGTTATGGCATCTTCACAATTTCCACCAACTCAGCATTCGCCCTGCAGTAGCTGAAGTCCCCACACACGTGGGACCAATCCGGAAGGAACATAAAACGTCAATGCAACAAAGCTTGCGAACTGCATGCCTCAAAGCTTTGTTCGACAAGGAATATCAGTACATTGCGAAATACAAGACAAACTTCCAAAAGATTATGTTGCCAAATCTAGGCACGGTGCCGTAAATGATAGGGTCGTTATGCCTTTCTAGAAAAAGAAAGTGTCAACGTTGTATGAGCGCACGGTTGACGTTTTATTTATTACTCTATACGTATGCAAAAAACCAGTATGAAACTCTGTACAAAAATTTCTCTGGTGTGTTGTCTACACAACGCGAGATCTTTAGAGACGAGAATGAACAGGACTGCATCGCCTCAGACTAAACGTCTCCTAAACAAGCTACCTGAAGAGCAAACTTAAGTTACCTGCTCACAAATCTGCATTTATTGTAACGCCCCAGAAGACCAGTAAAATATTCTGTCAGACTGTAGGCGATACGGATCACACAGGCACTCCCTGAAGGTGTCATCACACTTACAACTAAACTCTAACTACAACAACGGCATATTTTCGGCTGATGACAAAGCACCACCAGTGTGTTGTTCGACAAGAAAAGGCTGTTGTGACTTTTTGCGGGCTTTGCACCTTAAGAAAAGTTTTCAAACAGTGTAATTTATGCGTACGTGCTTGTGTGGCTGTGTGTTGTGCAAAATTTTCCTCATTGTATATACCTCATAATTGTTAGCAAGAACGAGGGTAGAGAGAGATAGAGAAAGAGGTAAAAAAGGCAGCGAAGTAAGCTATGTTGTACCTGGTTTGCTGCTTCCTTACACAGTGGTAGTTAAAAAGGTAGTAAAATAATAGGCAAAGCAAGAAGGAACATGAATAAATTGTCAGGCGAATAGCCAGTGTTACGTACTAAACATTTTATTTATTTATTTCATTCTGGCAGATTGTCTTTGCTGATTTTGTTTTCTTATGAATTTTGCTTCTATACTGGGCGTCCCATTCAGCACGTAGCACGATATAAAAAACAAGGAGTGGCATTACGCCAAGCAAAGCAAGTGCATATTGTTCCCAGTGTACTGTACTAGCCGCTACTCATTTTTTCATAATAAAAAAATAATTATATAGTAGTGATCATGTTTGCGACTCAAAAAGTACTCGCCTAATTATCAAAGTGTCATGAGAAAGATTGCGGCACGGCA
>NW_023612952.1:0-36091 GCF_013339725.1 Rhipicephalus microplus
GGTTGGAGTCTCGAGCCCTCCCAGGAGTGGTGTGCTGCTTTTTTTTTGTGGTAAGATCTTTGAAGATATGTTCTGATGGTGGTGAGAAGGGAGCAAGACTGTCTCCGTGGCGCAATGGGCTAGCGCGATCGGCTGTTGACCGAAAGGTTGGAGTTTCGAGCCCTCCCGGGAGTGGTGTGTTGCTTTTTTCTTTGCGCTGATAGCTTTGAAGATATGTTTTGATGATGGTGAGAGTGGAGCAAGACTGCCTCCGTGGCGCAATGGGCTAGCGCGATCGGCTGTTAACCGAAAGGTTGGAGTCTCGCGCCCTCCCAGGAGTGGTGTGTTGCTTTTTTCTTTGCGGTAATATCTTTGAAGATATGTTCTGATGGTGGTGAGAGTGGAACAGGACAGTCTTCGTGGCGCTATTGGCTAGCGCGATCGGCTGTTAACCAAAAGGATGGAGGTTCGAGCCCAACCGGTGGTGGTGTGGCGCTTTTTTTCTTTGGGGTGATAGCTCTGAAGAAATGATCTGACGATGGTGAGAGTGGAGCACGACTGTCTCCGTGGGGCAATTGGCTAGCGTGATTGGCTGTTAACCGTAAGGTTGGAGGTTCGAGCCCACCCGGTGGTGGTGCAGCGCTTGTTTTTTCTTTGGGCTGATAGCTCTGAAGAAATGTTCTGACGGTGGTGAGAGTGGAGCAGGACTGTCTCTGTGGCGCAATTGGCTAGCGCGATCGGCTGTTAACCGAAAAGTTGGAGGTTCGAGCTCTCCTGGTGGTGGTGTGGCGCTTTTTTTTCTGTGGGCTGATAGCTTTGAAGTTATGTTCTGATGGTGGTGAGAGTGGAGCAGGACTGTCTCCGTGGCGCAATTGGCTAGCGTGATCGGCTGTTATCCGGAAAGTTGGAGGTTCGAGCCCTCCTGGGAGTGGTGTTTTGCTTTTTTCTTTGCGGTAATAGCTTTGAAGATATGTTCTGATGGTGGTGAGAGTGGAGCAGGACTGTCTTCGTGGCGCAATTGGCTAGCGCGATCGGCTGTTAACCGAAAGGTTGGAGGTTCGAGCCCAACCGGTGGTGGTGCGGCGCTTTTTTTTTCTTTGGGGTGATAGCTCTGAAGAAATGTTCTCACGATGGTGAGAGTGGAGCACGACTGTCTCCGTGGGGCAATTGGCTAGCGCGATCGGCTGTTAACCGAAAGGTTGGAGGTTCGAGCCCAACCGGTGGTGGTGCGGCGCTTTTTTTTCTTTGGGTGATAGCTCTGAAGAAATGTTCTGATGGTGGTGAGAGTAGAGCAGGACTGTCTCCGTGGCGCAATTGGCTAGCGCGATCGGCTGTTAACCGAAAGGTTGGAGTTTCGATCCCTCCCGGGAGTGGTGTGCTGCTTTTTTCTTTGCGCTGATAGCTTTGAAGATATGTTCTGATGATGGTGAGAGTGGAGCACGGCTGTCTCCGTGGCGCAGTTGGCTAGCGCGATCGGCTGTTAACCGAAAGGTTGGAGGTTCGAGCCCACCCGGTGGTGGTGCGGCGCTTTTTTTTCTTTGCGCTGATAGCTTTGAAGATATGTTCTGATGGTGGTGAGAGTGGAGCACGATTGTCTCCGTGGCGCAATTGGCTAGCGCGATCTGCTGTTAACCGAAAGGTTGGAGGTTCGAGCCCACAAGTGGTGGTGCGGCGCTTTTTTTTCTTTGGGCTGATAGCTTTGAAGATATGTTCTAATTGTGGTGAGAGTGGAGCAGGACTGTCTCCGTGGCGCAATTGGCCAGCGCGATCGGCTGTTAACCGAAAAGTTGGAGGTTCGAGCCCACCCGTTGGTGGTGCGGTGCTTTTTTTTTCTTTGGGCTGATAGCTTTGATGATATGTTCTGATGGTGGTGAGAGATGAACAAGACTGTCTCCGTGGCGCAATGGGCTAGCGCGATCGGCTGTTGACCGAAAGGTTGGAGTTTCGAGCCCTCCCGGGAGTGCTGTGTTGCTTTTTTCTTTGCGATGATAGCTTTGAAGATATGTTCTGATGGTGGTGAGAGTGGAGCAAGACTGTCTCCGTGGCGCATTGGGCTAGCTCGATTGGCTGTTAACCGAAAGGTTGGAGTTTTGAGCCCTCCCGGGAGTGGTGTGTTGCTTTTTTCTTTGCGGTAATAGCTTTGAAGATATGTTCTGATGGTGGTGAGAGTGGAGCAGGACTGTCTTCGTGGCGCAATTGGCTAGCGCGATCAGGCTGTTAACCGAAAGGTTGGAGGTTCTAGCCCAACCGGTGGTGGTGCGGCGCTTTTTTTTCATTGGGGTGATAGCTCTGAAGAAATGTTCTGACGGTGGTGAGAGTGGAGCACGACTGTCTCCGTGGGGCAATTGGCTAGCGCGATCGGCTGTTAACCGAAAGGTTGGAGGTTCGAGCCCACCCGGTGGTGGTGCGGCGCTTTTTTTTCTTTGGGGTGATAGCTCTGAAGAAATGGTCTGACGGTGGTGAGAGTGGAGCAGGACGGTCCCCATGGCGCAATTGGCTAGCGCGATCGGCTGTTAACCGAAAAGTTGGAGGTTCGAGCCCACCCGGTGAGTGGTGCTGCTGCTTTTTTCTTTGCGGCTGATAGCCTTTGAAGATATGTTCTGATGGTGGTGAGAGTGGAGCAGGACTGTCTCCGTGGCGCAATTGGCTAGCGCGATCGGCTGTTAACCGAAAGGTTGGAGGTTCGAGCCCACCCGGTGGTGGTGCGGCGCTTTTTTTTCTTTGCGCTGATAGCTTTGAAGATATGTTCTGATGGTGGTGAGAGTGGAGCACGACTTGTCTCCGTGGCGCAATTGGCTAGCGCGATCTGCTGTTAACCGAAAGGTTGGAGGTTCGAGCCCACAAGTGGTGGTGCGGCGCTTTTTTTTTCTTTGGGCTGATAGCTTGAAGATATGTTCTAATGGTGGTGAGAGTGGAGCAGGACTGTCTCCGTGGCGCAATTGGCCAGCGCGATCGGCTGTTAACCGAAAAGTTGGAGGTTCGAGCCCACCCGTTGGTGGTGTGGCGCTTTTTTTCTTTGCGCTGATAGCTTTGAAGATATGTTCTGATGGTGGTGAGAGTGGAGCAGGACTGTCTCCGTGGCGCAATTGGCTAGCGCGATCGGCTGTTAACCGAAAGGTTGGAGGTTCGAGCCCACCCGGTGGTGGTGCGGCGCTTTTTTTTTCTTTGGGCTGATAGCTTTGAAGATATGTTCTGATGGTGGTGAGAGTGGAGCACGACTGTCTCCGTGGCGCAATTGGCTAGCGCGATCGGCTGTTAACCGAAAGTTGGAGTTTCGAGCCCACCCGGTGGTGGTGCGGCGCTTTTTTTTCTTTGGGCTGATAGCTTTGAAGATATGTTCTGATGGTGGTGAGAGTGGAGCAGGACTGTCTCCGTGGCGCAATTGGCTAGCGCGATCGGCTGTTAACCGAAGGTTGGAGGTTCGAGCCCCCCGGTGGTGGTGCTGCGCTTTTTTTTCTTTGGGCTGATAGCTTTGAAGATATGTTCTGATGGTGGTGAGAGTGGAGCAAGACTGTCTCCGTGGCGCAATTGGCTAGCGCGATCGGCTGTTAACCGAAAGGTTGGAGGTTCGAGCCCCCCGGAGTGGTGTGTTGCTTTTTTTCTTTGGCGGGAATAGCTTTGAAGATATGTTCTGATGGTGGTGAGAGTGGAGCAGGACTGTCTTCCGTGGCGCAATTGGCTAGCGCGATCGGCTGTTAACCGAAAGGTTGGAGGTTCTAGCCCAACCGGTGGTGGTGCGGCGCTTTTTTTTCTTTGGGGCTGATAGCTTGAAGATATGTTCTGACTGGTGGTGAGAGTGGAGCACGACTGTCTCCGTGGCGCAATTGGCTAGCGCGATCGGCTGTTAACCGAAAGGTTGGAGGTTCGAGCCCACCCGGTGGTGGTGCGGCGCTTTTTTTCTTTGGAGTGATAGCTTTGAAGAATGGTCTGACTGGTGGTGAGAGTGGAGCAGGACTGTCCCCGTGGCGCAATTGGCTAGCGCGATTCGGCTGTTAACCGAAAAGTTGGAGGTTCGAGCCCACCCGGTGGTGGTGCGGCGCTTTTTTTTTCTTTGGGCTGATAGCTTTGAAGATATGTTCTAATTGTGGTGAGAGTTGAGCAGGACTTTCTCCGTGGCGCAATTTGGCCAGCGCGATCGGCTGTTAACCGAAAAGTTGGAGGTTCGAGCCCTCCCGGGAGTGGTGTTTTGCTTTTTTCTTTGCGCTGATAGCTTTGAAGATATGTTCTGATGGTGGTGAGAGTGGAGCACGACTGTCTCTGTGGCGCAATTGGCTAGCGCGATCGGCTGTTAACCGAAAGGTTGGAGGTTCGAGCCCACCCGGTGGTGGTGCGGTGCTTTTTTTCTTTGGGCTGATAGCTTTGAAGTTATGTTCTGATGGTGGTGAGAAGGGAGCAAGACTGTCTCCGTGGCGCAATGGGCTAGCGCGATCGGCTGTTGACCGAAAGGTTGGAGTTTCGAGCCTTCCGGGAGTGGTGTGTTGCTTTTTTCTTTGCGCTGATAGCTTTGAAGATATGTTCTGATGGTGGTGAGAGTGGAGCAAGGCCTGTCTCCGTGGCGCGATGGGCTAGCGCGATCGGCTGTTAACCGAAAGGTTGGAGGTTCGAGCCCTAACCAGGTGGTGGTGTGGCGCTTTTTTTTCTTTGGGGTGATAGCTCTGAAAAATGTTCTGACGATGGTGAGAGTGGAGTACGACTGTCTCCGTGGGGCAATTGGCTAGCGCGATCGGCTGTTAACCGTAAGGTTGGAGGTTCGAGCCCACCCGGTGGTGGTGCAGCGCTTGTTTTTTCTTTGGGCTGATAGCTCTGAAGAAATGTTCTGACGGTGGTGAGAGTGGAGCAGGACTGTCTCCGTGGCGCAATTGGCTAGCGCGATCGGCTGTTAACCGAAAAGTTGGAGGTTCGAGCTCTCCTGGTGGTGGTGCGGCGCTTTTTTTTCTGTGGGCTGATAGCTTTAAAGTTATGTTCTGATGGTGGTGAGAGTGGAGCAGGACTGTCTCCGTGGCGCAATTGGCTAGCGTGATCGGCTGTTAACCGGAAAGTTGGAGGTTCGAGCACTCCTGGGAGTGGTGTTTTGCTTTTTTCTTTGCGGTAATAGCTTTGAAGATATGTTCTGATGGTGGTGAGAGTGGAGTACGACTGTCTCCGTGGGGCAATTGGCTAGCGCGATCGGCTGTTAACCGTAAGGTTGGAGGTTCGAGCCCACCCGGTGGTGGTGCAGCGCTTGTTTTTTCTTTGGGCTTATAGCTCTGAAGAAATGTTCTGACGGTGGTGATAGTGGAGCAGGACTGTCTCCGTGGCGCAATTTGCTAGCGCGATCGGCTGTTAACTGAAAAGTTGGAGGTTCGAGCTCTCCTGGTGGTGGTGCGGCGCTTTTTTTTCTGTGGGCTGATAGCTTTAAAGTTATGTTCTGATGGTGGTGCGAGTGGAGCAGGACTGTCTCCGTGGCGCAATTGGCTAGCGTGATCGGCTGTTAACCGGAACGTTGGAGGTTCGAGCCCTCCCGGGAGTGGTGTTTTGCTTTTTTCTTTGCGCTGATAGCTTTGAAGATATGTTCTGATGGTGGTGAGAGTGGAGCACGACTGTCTCCGTGGCGCAATTGGCTAGCGCGATCGGCTGTTAACCGAAAGGTTGGAGGTTCGAGCCCACCCGGTGGTGGTGCGGTGCTTTTTTTTTCTTTGGGCTGATAGCTTTGAAGTTATGTTCTGATGGTGGTGAGAAGGGAGCAAGACTGTCTCCGTGGCGCAATGGGCTAGCGCGATCGGCTGTTGACCGAAAGGTTGGAGTTTCGAGCCTTCCGGGAGTGGTGTGTTGCTTTTTTCTTTGCGCTGATAGCTTTGAAGATATGTTCTGATGGTGGTGAGAGTGGAGCAAGACTGTCTCCGTGTCGCGATGGGCTAGCGCGATCGGCTGTTAACCGAAAGGTTGGAGGTTCGAGCCCACGCGGTGGTGGTGCAGCGCTTTTTTTTTCTTTGCGCTCATAGCTTTGAAGATATGTTTTGATGATGGTGAGAGTGGAGCAAGACTGTCTCCGTGGCGCAATGGGCTAGCGCGATCGGCTGTTAACCGAAAGGTTGGAGTCTCGAGCCCACCCGGTGGTGGTGCGGCGCTTTTTTTTCTTTGGGCTGATAGCTTTGAAGATATGTTCTGATGGTGGTGAGAGTGGAGCAGGACTGTCTCCGTGGCGCAATTGGCTAGCGCGATCGGCTGTTAACCGAAAGGTTGGAGGTTCGAGCCCACCTGGTGGTGGTGCTGCGCTTTTTTTTCTTTGGGCTGATAGCTTGAAGATATGTTCTGATGGTGGTGAGAGTGGAGCAGGACTGTCTCCGTGGCGCAATTGGCTAGCGCGATCGGCTGTTAACCGAAAAGGTTGGAGGTTCGAGCCCTCCGGTGGTGGTGCGGCGCTTTTTTTTCTTTGGGCTGATAGGCTTTGAAGATATGTTCTGATGGTGGTGAGAGTGGAGGCAAGACTGTCTCCGTGGCGCAATTGGCTAGCGCGATCGGCTGTTACCGAAAAGGTTGGAGGTTTCGAGCCCACCCGGAGTGGTGTGCGTGCTTTTTTTCTTTGCGGCTGATAGCTTTGAAGATATGTTCTGATGGTGGTGAGAGTGGAGCAGGACTGTCTCCGTGGCGCAATTGGCTAGCGCGATCGGCTGTTAACCGAAAGGTTGGAGGTTCGAGCCCACCCGGTGGTGGTGCGGTGGCTTTTTTTCTTTGGGCTGATAGCTTTGAAGATATGTTCTGATGGTGGTGAGAGTGGAGCAGGACTGTCTCCGTGGCGCAATTGGCTAGCGCGATCGGCTGTTAACCGAAAAGGTCGGAGGTTCGAGCCCACCCAGTGGTGGTGCGGCGCTTTTTTTTCTTTGGGCTGATAGCCTTTGAAGATATGTTCTGATGGTGGTGAGAGTGGAGCAGGACTGTCTCCGTGGCGCAATTGGCTTAGCGCGATCGGCTGTTAACCGAAAGGTTGGAGGTTCGAGCCCACCCGGTGGTGGTGCGGCGCTTTTTTTTCTTTGCGCTGATAGCTTTGAAGATATGTTCTGATGGTGGTGAGAGTGGAGCACGACTGTCTCCGTGGCGCGATTGGCTAGCGCGATCTGCTGTTAACCGAAAGGTTGGAGGTTCGAGCCCTCCCGGTGGTGGTGCGGCGCTTTTTTTTCTTTGGGCTGATAGCTTTGAAGATATGTTCTAATTGTGGTGAGAGTGGAGCAGGACTGTCTCCGTGGCGCAATTGGCCAGCGCGATCGGCTGTTAGCCGAAAAGTTGGAGGTTCGAGCCCACCCGGTGGTGGTTCGGTGCTTTTTTTTCTTTGGGCTGATAGCTTTGAAGTTATGTTCTGATGGTGGTGAGAAGGGAGCAAGACTGTCTCCGTGGCGCAATGGGCTAGCGCGATCGGCTGTTGACCGAAAGGTTGGAGTTTCGAGCCCTCCCGGGAGTGGTGTGTTGCTTTTTTCTTTGCGCTGATAGCTTTGAAGATATGTTCTGATGGTGGTGAGAGTGGAGCAAGACTGTCCCCGTGGCGCAATGGGCTAGCGCGATCGGCTGTTAACCGAAAGGTTGGAGTCTCGAGCCCTCCCAGGAGTGGTGTGTTGCTTTTTTCTTTGCGGTAATAGCTTTGAAGATATGTTCTGATGGTGGTGAGAGTGGAGCAGGACAGTCTTCGTGGCACAATTGGCTAGCGCGATCGGCTGTTAACCGAAAGGTTGGAGGTTCGAGCCCAATCGGTGGTGGTGCGGCGCTTTTTTTTTCTTTGGGGTGATAGCTCTGAAGAAATGTTCTGACGATGGTGAGAGTGGAGCACGACTGTCTCCGTGGGGCAATTGGCTAGCGCGATCGGCTGTTAACCGTAATGTTGGAGGTTCGAGCCCACCCGGTGGTGGTGCAGCGCTTTTTTTTCTTTGGGCTGCTAGCTCTGAAGAAATGTTCTGACGGTGGTGAGAGTGGAGCAGGACTGTCTCCGTGGCGCAATTGGCTAGCGCGATCGGCTGTTAACCGAAAAGTCGGAGGTTCGAGCCCACCAAGTGGTGGTGCGGCGCTTTTTTTTCTTTGGGCTGATACCTTTGAAGATATGTTCTGATGGTGGTGAGAGTAGAGCAGGACTGTCTCCGTGGCGAAATTGGCTTGCGCGATCGGCTGTTAACCGAAAGGTTGGAGGTTCGAGCCCACCCGGTGGTGGTGCGGCGCTTTTTTTTCTTTGCGCTGATAGCTTTGAAGATATGTTCTGATGGTGGTGAGAGTGGAGCACGATTGTCTCCGTGGCGCAATTGGCTAGCGCGATCTGCTGTTAACCGAAAGTTGGAGGTTCGAGCCCACAAGTGGTGGTGCGGCGCTTTTTTTTCTTTGGGCTGATAGCTTTGAAGATATGTTCTAATTGTGGTGAGAGTGGAGCAGGACTGTCTCCGTGGCGCAATTGGCCAGCGCGATCGGCTGTTAACCGAAAAGTTGGAGGTTCGAGCCCACCCGTTGGTGGTGTGGCGCTTTTTTTTCTTTGCGCTGATAGCTTTGAAGATATGTTCTGATGGTGGTGAGAGTGGAGCACGATTGTCTCCGTGGCGCAATTGGCTAGCGCGATCTGCTGTTAACCGAAAGGTTGGAGGTTCGAGCCCACAAGTGGTGGTGCGGCGCTTTTTTTTTCTTTGGGCTGATAGCTTTGAAGATATGTTCTAATTGTGGTGAGAGTGGAGCAGGACTGTCTCCGTGGCGCAATGCCAGCGCGATCGGCTGTTAAGCGAAAAGTTGGAGGTTCGAGCCCACCCGTTAATGGTGCGGTGCTTT
Organism: Rhipicephalus microplus; assembly: GCF_013339725.1. Lineage (NCBI taxonomy): Eukaryota > Metazoa > Arthropoda > Arachnida > Ixodida > Ixodidae > Rhipicephalus > Rhipicephalus microplus. The sequence goes on from NW_023612952.1 coordinate 8,752, forward strand.
TTTTTCTTTGGGCTGATAGCTTTGATGATATGTTCTGATGGTGGTGAGAGATGAACAAGACTGTCTCCGTGGCGCAATGGGCTAGCGCGATCGGCTGTTGACCGAAAGGTTGGAGTTTCGAGCCCTCTCGGGAGTGCTGTGTTGCTTTTTTCTTTGCGATGATAGCTTTGAAGATATGTTTGGCTACCGCGATCGGCTGTTAACCGAAAAGTTGGAGGTTCGAGCCCACCCGGTGGTGGTGCGGCGCTTGTTTTTTCTTTGGGCTGATAGCTTTGAAGATATGTTCTAATTGTGGTGAGAGTGGAGCAGGACTGTCTCCGTGGCGCTTTGCCAGCGCGATCGGCTGTTAACCGAAAAGTTGGAGGTTCGAGCCCTCCCGGTAGGTGGTGTTTGCTTTTTCTTTGCGCTGATAGCTTTGAAGATATGTTCTGATGGTGGTGAGAGTGGAGCACGGACTGTCTCTGTGGCGCAATTGGCTAGCGCGATCGGCTGTTAACCGAAAGGTTGGAGGTTCGAGCCCACCCGGTGGTGGTGCGGTGCTTTTTTTCTTTGGGCTGATAGCTTTGAAGATATGTTCTGATGGTGGTGAGAGGGGAGCAAGGACTGTCTCCGTGGCGCAATGGCTAGCGCGATCGGCTGTTGAACCGAAAGGTTGGAGTTTCGATCCCTCCCCGGGAGTGGGGGTGTTCTTTTTCTTTGCGCTGATAGCTTTGAGAGATATGTTCTGATGGTGGTGAGAGTGGAGCAAGACTGTCTCCGTGGCGCATGGGCTAGCGCGATCGGCTGTTAACCCGAAAGGTTGGGAGGTTCGAGCCCACCCGGTGGTGGTGCAGGCGCTTTTTTTTTGGCGCTGATAGCTTTGAAGATATGTTCTGATGGTGGTGAGAGTGGAGCAGGACTGTCTCCGTGGCGCAATTGGCTAGCGCGATCGGCTGTTAACCGAAAGGTGGAGGTTCGAGCCCACCCGGTGGTGGTGTGGCGCTTTTTTTTCTTTGGGCTGATAGCTTTGAAGATATGTTCTGATGGTGGTGAGAGTGGAGCAAGACTGTCTCCGTGGCGCAATTGGCTAGCGCGATCGGCTGTTAACCGAAAGGTTGGAGGTTCGAGCCCTCCCGGGAGTGGTGTGTTGCTTTTTTCTTTGCGGTAATAGCTTTGAAGATATGTTCTGATGGTGGTGAGAGTGGAGCAGGACTGTCTTCGTGGCGCAATTGGCTAGCGCGATCGGCTGTTAACCGAAAGGTTGGAGGTTCGAGCCCAACCGGTGGTGGTGTGGCGCTTTTTTTTCTTTGGGGTGATAGCTCTGAAGAAATGTTCTGACGATGGTGAGAGTGGAGCACGACTGTCTCCGTGGGGCAATTGGCTAGCGCGATCGGCTGTTAACCGAAAGGTTGGAGGTTCGAGCCCAACCGGTGGTGGTGCGGCGCTTTTTTTTCTTTGGGGTGATAGCTCTGAAGAAATGTTCTGATGGTGGTGAGAGTAGAGCAGGACTGTCTCCGTGGCGCAATTGGCTAGCGCGATCGGCTGTTAACCGAAAGGTTGGAGTTTCGATCCCTCCCGGGAGTGGTGTGCTGCTTTTTTTCTTTGCGCTGATAGCTTTGAAGATATGTTCTGATGATGGTGAGAGTGGAGCACGGCTGTCTCCGTGGCGCAGTTGGCTAGCGCGATCGGCTGTTAACCGAAAGGTTGGAGGTTCGAGCCCACCCGGTGGTGGTGCGGCGCTTTTTTTTCTTTGTGCTGATAGCTTTGAAGATATGTTATGATGGTGGTGAGAGTGGAGCAGGACTGTCTCCGTGGCGCAATTCGCTAGCGCGATTGGCTGTTAACCGAAAGGTTGGAGGTTCGAGCCCACCCGGTGGTGGTGCGGTGGTTTTTTTTCTTTGGGCTGATAGCTTTGATGATATGTTCTGATGGTGGTGAGAGATGAGCAAGACTGTCTCCGTGGCGCAATGGGCTAGCGCGATCGGCTGTTGACCAAAAGGTTGGAGTTTCGAGCCCTCCCGGGAGTGGTGTGTTGCTTTTGTAGAGAAGCCGCCGAACACTGAAGTGGGTAAAACTCTCAAGTGTTCTCTAGTGGGTCTACCCGAAAAAGGACGCCGCTCGCGCTTGGAGTCCGTGCTTGGCCGTTACTGTCGCCATTGTCTATACTCGCTGTGTGCCTGCTAATAAACGCCATAACAAATTGGTGGAGAGTGCTACGATCCCCTTTGATGCCCTGGGAACTGCGCTCACGTACCCTGGAGTCTACCATGTCCCACGACGCTTCTCAGCAAACGCCTCCTCCCATGCCACCCCCTTGTCCCGGTGTCCCCAGGATCCGAGATCCACCCATCTTCACGGGCGCCGATGGCACTGACGTGGAGGACTGGCTCGCTATTTACGAGCGCGTGAGCGTGCCCAACAAATGGGACGAGGACGGCAAGTTGGCAAACTTGGTGTTCTACCTTGCGGGCGTTGCGAGCTTGTGGTACAACAACCACGCGTCCGATATCGCAACCTGGTCCAATTTCAAGACCGCTATCACCAACGTTTTTGGCCGCCCTGCCGTTCGTAAGCTGCAAGCCGAGCAGCGCTTACGCGAACGCGCTCAGCAGGCCGGTGAGTCATTCACCAGTTACATAGAAGATGTCCTGGACCTGTGCAAGAAATCTAACGACAGCATGTCCGAATCAGACAAGATCCGGAACGTCATGAAGGGCATTGACGATGATGCCTTCACGATGCTGCTTGCCAAAAACCCAGGCACAGTAGCTGAGGTCATCACGCTGTGCCAGAGCTATGAGGAGCTCCGCCGGCAGCGTTCGATGACCCGTCGCTCCACACCACGAGATGCAGGGCTTGCAGGCTTGGAGGCGAGCTGTGATCAGGTGGCACTGCTGGCAGACCTCAAGTCCTTCATACGTGAGGAAATCGCGCGGCAGTTCTCTATCCTGCCCTTCGCCCACCCACCGGCTGCTCAACAATCGGCCACTGCTATTCTTCCACCCATACGCCGAGCAATTGAGCAGGAAATAGCGGAGGTCATGCCTGCGTACCAACCACAGCAGCTTCCGGCCCCTGCGCCCCCAAGTTACGCCCAAGTGGTCGCCAGGCCGCCTCCAGTCGTTCAACCGCCCGCCCCACTGACTTACGCCGAAGCTGCCGCACGACCTCCATCCTTTGCAGCGGCTACGCCGGCTACGTATGTTGACGTGACCTCTCAGACTCAGCTCCAGCACCCCCTGCAGCCTTTCCAGCCACCGTTCCGTCCATCGGCTCTTGCGTCATGGACAAGACCTACCCCAGCGAACCGATGGCGCACACCCGACAACCGGCCCATCTGCTTTGCCTGTGGTTACGCTGGTCACGTAGCCCGTTATTGCCATCGTGTACAGCCGGCTCGAATTTCTTCGCCTAGTGCTGGCCACCTCAGCCGTCCCTATCACGACGAACCACCGTCTATGCCACCGCCGTCTCGCCCAGGTCCACCTCCTCGAAGGTCGCCGTCTCCACGACGTCGTTCCCTGTCCCCCATGAGGCCAAGTTCAGCTACTCATGAGCGGGGAAAACTAGTCGTCGCAGTCCCCGAGGCAAGGACTGCGAGGCTATTGCGATGTGAAAGCCCTCAGAGCCGCCCATCTAATGTCATCGACGTGCTTGTGGACGGTGTTCATGCGTCTGCTCTTATTGACACTGGAGCTGCAGTATCCGTTATGGACGAAAACTTTTGCCGCTTGCTTCGAAAAGTGACGACGCCGATTTCTGGGTTGTCCCTTCGTACTGCCGGTTCACATCGTATCCATCCTTCAGCAGAGTGCACAGCTCGCGTTGTCGTTCAGGACGTTCTGTACGTAGGCCAATTCATCATCATTCCTGCATGCTCTCATGACGTCATCCTGGGGTGGGATTTTCTTTCCCGCAACGACGCCGTCATCCATTGTGCCAATGCCGAAATTGAACTCTCACCCTTCTCGCATTTGACGCCGGAAGACAGTCCCTCAAAATTGAGTAAGATTCTCGTGAAAGACGACACCTTAGTGCCTCCAAGCTCAGCGATGGGTGTACATGTCTACTGCGCTGGACTCTCCGACACAATTGCGCTCGTTTCGCCATCCGACCGTGCTTGCCGACGGAAAGGGTTGCTAGTACCTTTCGCGACCGTGCAAATCACCCAGAGCAACGCCGCTATTTTTGTGACCAACCCATCCCCGTACACTGTTACCTTGGTTCGAGGGGAATGTCTCGGCAGAGTGGAACCAGTGGATAACGCACAAGTCCTGGACGTACCTGATGACTCGCGTTGTCCCAGTTCGTGTACTGTCAGCGCTGTTTCCACTTATGAGTCATCATCTCCTGATGTATTCGGCCCCTACATTGATGACAATCTTACGTCGGTACAGCGTTCCCAGCTTCTGGACCTGCTGCGAGAATATCATTCTTCTTTCGATGTCGGGCGAAGTTCTCTCGGTCGCGCGTCCGCTGTTACACATCGTATCGACACAGGTGCCCATCCACCATTACGGCAACGTCCCTACCGCGTGTCGCCTGCTGAACGTCGGGAAATTAACGAGCAGGTTGATGATATGCTCAGACGCGACGTTATTCGGCCCTCGGACAGTCCCTGGGCGTCTCCTGTTGTTCTTGTCGCGAAGAAAGATGGTTCTGTGCGGTTCTGTGTGGACTACAGACGGCTCAATAAGATCACGCGCAAGGATGTTTACCCACTGCCGCGCATCGATGACGCAATTGACAGCCTTCACGGAGCCGAATTTTTTTCTTCTCTCGATCTGCGCTCGGGGTACTGGCAAGTACCCATGGCTGATGACGCTCGACCGAAGACTGCGTTCATCACACCCGACGGCTTGTACGAATTCAACGTGATGCCGTTTGGTCTATGTAATGCTCCTGCAACCTTTGAGCGCATGATGGACACCGTGCTGCGCAACTTGAAATGGCACACGTGCTTGTGTTACCTCGATGACGTTGTTGTGTTCGCCCCAGATTTCTCCACGCATCTCCAACGTCTGAAAGAAGTTTTCGCACGTGTGAGCAATGCCGGCTTGCAACTAAATCTGCAGAAGTGCCGCTTTGCAGCACGGCAACTGACCATCCTAGGGTACGTCGTGTCTAAGGATGGCATTCTTCCTGACCCAGCCAAGCTTCGGGCCGTGGCTGAATTCCCCAAACCTGCGTCCGTCAAAGAACTGCGTAGTTTCGTTGGCCTGTGCTCATACTTCCGACGCTTCATACGAAACTTTGCTACGATTATATCACCGCTGACGAAGCTCCTTGGAAGTAACGGGCCCCTCAATTCGTGGTCGTCTGAGTGCGACGACGCGTTCGCGAAGCTCCGCCATTTGCTGACGTCTCCTCCCATTCTACGCCACTACGACCCTACGGCCCCGACGGAGGTGCACACAGACGCCAGTGGTGTAGGCCTCGGCGCTGTCCTGGCGCAGCGCAAACCCGGATTCCCTGAATATGTCGTAGCATATGCAAGCCGTACGCTCACGAGAGCCGAGACAAACTACACCGTCACGGAGAAAGAGTGCCTGGCGATCGTCTGGGCCCTTACAAAGTTTCGACCTTATTTGTATGGTCGCCCATTCGATGTCGTCACCGACCATCATGCACTATGCTGGCTTTCATCATTGAAGGATCCCTCAGGCCGTCTCGCCCGTTGGGCTCTTCGCTTACAAGACTACGACATCCGCGTGCTTTACCGCAACGGACGCCAGCATGCTGACGCCGACGCCCTCTCGCGCTCCCCTCTGCCTGAAGGTGATGTGCTCTGCTCAGTATCCTCGACTGTAGTTTCTGCCATTGATGTTGACATCATCGCTACCGAACAGCGAAAGGATAATTCGATCGGCCCGCTCATCGACTTGCTCGCTGATCCTTCCGCAACGCCATCCACGCGTGCCTTGCGTCGTCAAGCTCGCCATTTCGCCATCCGTGACGGCCTTCTACACCGACGCAATTACGACGCCGATGGCCGGCAGTGGTTACTCGTGATACCCCGCAGTCTGCGGTCAGAGATCTGTGAATCCTTCCACTCTGATCCGCAATGCGCGCACTCTGGGGTATTCAAAACCTACCGTCGCATTCGACAACGCTACTTCTGGCGCGGGATGTACCGCTACGTGCAGCAGTTCGTTCGCTCCTGCCTCGCTTGCCAACGCCGCAAACCGTCAGCACACATGTCGCCAGCCAGTCTTCAACCGTTACCTTGCCCTGAGCGTCCGTTTGGGCGCATAGGTATCGATTTGTATGGGCCGCTTCCTCTGACGTCGGCTGGTAACCGCTGGGCCATCGTCGCCGTAGATCATTTAACGCGATACGCCGAAACCGCCGCTATCCCTGCGGCTACAGCGCGTGATGTTGCGTCCTTCCTACTGCAACGATTTATACTGCGCCATGGTCCACCTCAGGAGCTTCTCAGCGATCGAGGCCGTGTCTTCTTGTCAGAAGTCGTCGAAGCCATTCTCATGGAGTGCCATTCTGTCCACCGCAAAACAACTGCTTACCACCCGCAGACGAATGGCCTGACCGAACGCTTTAACCGCACCCTCGGCGACATGCTTTCGATGTACGTCGCCGCCAACCATACGAATTGGGATACTATACTGCCCTTCGTCACCTATGCCTACAACACCGCCCCTCAGAGCACGACCGGTTTTTCACCTTTCTTCTTGCTGTACGGAAGGCACCCGTCACACACCATCGACACTATACTCCCGTACACGCCGGATCCATCTGAGTGTGCACCTATTTCCGAGACAGCCAGGCTTGCTGAAGAGTGTCGCGAGCTGGCCAAGACATTTACGACGCATGAGCAAGAGCGGCAGAAGAGTATTCGAGATGGCTCCGCCGCTTCTGAACCTACGTTCCTTCCTGGTTCCCTTGTATGGCTCTCAATCCCGACCTCTGTAGCTGGCCTTTCTTCCAAACTACTTCCGAAATATGAAGGTCCCTTCCGTGTGATCGAGCGCACATCTCCGGTCAACTATCTTATCGAGCCAATTGAACAATCTTCGGACATGCGCCGCCGCGGGCGCGACATAGTCAACGTGGAGCGCCTGAAGGCTTACTATGACCCAATTGTAGTGACAAGCTGCTAGGTCGCCAGGCGGCTCCCTTTTCGACCCCGGGGTGATTGTAGAGAAGCCGCCGAACACTGAAGTGGGTAAACTCTCAAGTGTTCTCTAGTGGGTCTACCCGAAAAAGGACGCCGCTCGCGCTTGGAGTCCGTGCTTGGCCGTTACTGTCGCCATTGTCTATACTCGCTGTGTGCCTGCTAATAAACGCCATAACACTTTTTCTTTGCGATGATAGCTTTGAGATATGTTCTGATGGTGGTGAGAGTGGAGCAAGACTGTCTCCGTGGCGCAATGGGCTAGCGCGATCGGACTGTTAACCGAAAGGTTGAGTTTGAGCCCTCCCGGGAGTGGTGTGTTGCTTTTTTCTTTGCGGTAATAGCTTTGAAGATATGTTCTGATGGTGGTGAGAGTGGAGCAGGACTGTCTTCGTGGCGCCATTGGCTAGCGCGATCGGCTGTTAACCGAAAGGTTGGAGGTTCTAGCCCAACCGGTGGTGGTGCGACTTTTTTTTTCTTTGGGGTGATAGCTCTGAAGAATGTTCTGACGGTGGTGAGAGTGGAGCACGACTGTCTCGTGGGGCAATTGGCTAGCGCGATAGGCTGTTAACCGAAAGGTTGGAGGTTCGAGCCCACCCGGTGGTGGTGCGGCGCTTTTTTTTCTTTGGAGTGATAGCTCTAAGAAATGTTCTGACGGTGGTGAGAGTGGAGCAGGACGGTCCCCGTGGCGCAATTGGCTAGCGCGATCGGCTGTTAACCGAAAAGTTGGAGGTTCGAGCCCTGCCCGGGAGTGGTGGTCGGCGTTTTTTTTCTTTGGGCTGATAGCTCCTGAAGAGATGTTCTGACAGGTGGTGAGAGTGGGACATGACATGTCTCCGTGGCGCATGGGCTAGCGCGATCGGCTGATTAACCGAAAGGTTGGAGGTTCGAGCCCACGCGGTGGTGGTGCAGGTGCTTTTTTTTCTTTGCGCTGATAGCTTTGAAGATATGTTTTGATGATTGTGAGAGTGGAGCAAGACTGCCTTCGTGGCGCAATGGGCTAGCGCGATCGGCTGTTAACCGAAAGGTTTGAGTCTCGAGCCCTCCCAGGAGTGGTGTGTTGCTTTTTTCTTTGCGGTAATATCTTTGAAGATATGTTCTGATGGTGGTGAGAGTGGAGCAGGACAGTCTTCGTGGCGCAATTGGCTAGCGCGATCGCGGTTAACCGAAAGGTTGGAGGTTCGAGCCCAACCGGTGGTGGTGTGGCGCTTTTTTTTCTTTGGGGTGATAGCTCTGAAGAAATGTTCTGACGATGGTGAGAGTGGAGCACGACTGTCTCTGTGGGGCAATTGGCTAGCGCGATCGGCTGTTAACCGTGAAGGTTGGAGGTTCGAGCCCACCCGGTGGTGGTGCAGCGCTTGTTTTTTCTTTGGGCTGATAGCTCTGAAGAAATGTTCTGACGGTAGTGAGAGTGGAGCAGGACTGTCTCCGTGGCGCAATTGGCTAGCGCGATCGGCTGTTAACTGAAAAGTTGGAGGTTTGAGCTCTCCTGGTGGTGGTGCAGCGCTTTTTTTTCTGTGGGCTGATAGCTTTGAAGTTATGTTCTGATGGTGGTGAGAGTGGAGCAGGACTGTCTCCGTGGCGCAATTGGCTAGCGTGATCGGCTGTTAACCGGAAAGTTGGAGGTTCGAGCCCTCCTGGGAGTGGTGTTTTGCTTTTTTCTTTGCGGTAATAGCTTTGAAGATATGTTCTGATGGTGGTGAGAGTGGAGCAGGACTGTATTCGTGGGGCAATTGGCTAGCGCGATCGGCTGTTAACCGAAAGGTTGGAGGTTCGAGCCCAACCGGTGGTGGTGCGGCGCTTTTTTTTTCTTTGGGGTGATAGCTCTGAAGAAATGTTCTGATGGTGGTGAGAGTAGAGCAGGACTGTCTCGGTGGCGCAATTGGCTAGCGCGATCGGCTGTTAACCGAAAGGTTGGAGTTTCGATCCCTCCCGGGAGTGGTGTGTTGCTTTTTTCTTTGCGCTGATAGCTTTGAAGATATGTTCTGATGATGGTGAGAGTGGAGCACGACTGTCTCCGTGGCGCAGTTGGCTAGCGCGATCGGCTGTTAACCGAAAGGTTGGAGGTTCGAGCCCACCCGGTGGTGGTGCGGCGCTTTTTTTTCTTTGTGCTGATAGCTTTGAAGATATGTTATGATGGTGGTGAGAGTGGAGCAGGACTGTCTCCGTGGCGCAATTGGCAAGCGCGATTGGCTGTTAACCGAAAGGTTGGAGGTTCGAGCCCACCCGGTGGTGGTGCGGTGGTTTTTTTTCTTTGGGCTGATAGCTTTGATGATATGTTCTGATGGTGGTGAGAGATGAGCAAGACTGTCTCCGTGGCGCAATGGGCTAGCGCGATCGGCTGTTGACCGAAAGGTTGGAGTTTCGAGCCCTCCCGGGAGTGGTGTGTTGCTTTTTTCTTTGCGGTAATAGCTTTGAAGATATGTTCTGATGGTGGTGAGAGTGGAGCAGGACTGTCTTCGTGGCGCCATTGGCTAGCGCGATCGGCTGTTAACCGAAAGGTTGGAGGTTCTAGCCCAACCGGTGGTGGTGCGGAACTTTTTTTTTCTTTGGGGTGATAGCTCTGAAGAAATGTTCTGACGGTGGTGAGAGTGGAGCACGACTGTCTCCGTGGGGCAATTGGCTAGCGCGATAGGCTGTTAACCGAAAGGTTGGAGGTTCGAGCCCACCCGGTGGTGGTGCGGCGCTTTTTTTTCTTTGGAGTGATAGCTCTAAAGAAATGGTCTGACGGTGGTGAGAGTGGAGCAGGACGGTCCCCTTGGCGCAATTGGCTAGCGCGATCGGCTGTTAACCGAAAAGTTGGAGGTTCGAGCCCACCCGGTGGTGGTGCGGCGCTTTTTTTTTCTTTGGGCTGATAGCTTTGAAGATATGTTCTAATTGTGGTGAGAGTTGAGCAGGACTTTCTCCGTGGCGCATTTGGCCAGCGCGATCGGCTGTTAACCGAAAAGTTGGAGGTTCGAGCCCTCCCGGGAGTGGATTTTTGCTTTTTTCTTTGCGCTGATAGCTTTGAAGATATGTTCTGATGGTGGTGAGAGTGGAGCACGACTGTCTCTGTGGCGCAATTGGCTAGCGCGATCGGCTGTTAACCGAAAGGTTGGAGGTTCGAGCCCACCCGGTGGTGGTGCGGTGCTTTTTTTCTTTGGGCTGATAGCTTTAAAGCTATGTTCTGATGGTGGTGAGAAGGGAGCAAGACTGTCTCCGTGGCGCAAAGGGCTAGCGCAATCGGCTGTTGACCGAAAGGTTGGAGTTTCGAGCCCTTCCGGGAGTGGTGTGTTGCTTTTTTTTCTTTGCGTGATAGCTTTGAAGATATGTTCTGATGGTGGTGAGAGTGGAGCACGGACTGTCTCCGTGGCGCACTGGCCAGCGCGATCGGCTGTTAACCGAAAGGTTGGAGGTTCGAGCCCTACCGGGATGTGGTGTGCTGCTTTTTTTTCTTTGCGCTGATAGCTTTGAAGATATGTTCTGATGGATGGTGAGAGTGGAGCACGACTGTCTCCGTGGCGCATTGGGCTAGCGCGATCGGCTGTTAACCGAAAGGTTGGAGGTTCGAGCCACCCGGTGGTGGTGCAGCGCTTTTTTTCTTTGGGCTGATAGCTTTGAAGATATGTTCTGATGGTGGTGAGAGTGGAGCAAGGACTGTCTCCGTGGCGCAATGGGCTAGCGCGATCGGCGGTGACCGAAAGGTTGGAGTTCGAGCCCTCCGGGAGTGTGTGTTTGCTTTTTCTGTGCGCGAATAGCTTGAAGATATGTTCTGATGGTGGTGAGAGTGGAGCAGGACAGTCTTCGTGGCGCAATTGGCTCGCGCGATCGGCTGTTAACCGAAAGGTTGGAGGTTCGAGCCCAACCGGTGGTGGTGTGGCGCTTTTTTTTCTTTGGGGTGATAGCTCTGAAGAAATGTTCTGACGATGGTGAGAGTGGAGCAGGACTGTCTCCGTGGGGCAATTGGCTAGCGCGATCGGCTGTTAACCGTAAGGTTGGAGGTTCGAGCCCACCCGGTGGTGGTGCAGCGCTTGTTTTTTCTTTGGGCTGATAGCTCTGAAGAAATGTTCTGACGGTGGTGAGAGTGGAGCAGGACTGTCTCCGTGGCGCAATTGGCTAGCGCGATCGGCTGTTAACCGAAAGGTTGGAGTTTCGATCCCTCCCGGGAGTGGTGTGTTGCTTTTTTCTTTGCGCTGATAGCTTTGAAGATATGTTCTGATGATGGTGAGAGTGGAGCACGACTGTCTCCGTGGCGCAGTTGGCTAGCGCGATCGGCTGTTAACCGAAAGGTTGGAGGTTCGAGCCCACCGGTGGTGGTGCGGCGCTTTTTTTTTCTTTGTGCTGATAGCTTTGATGATATGTTATGATGGTGGTGAGAGTGGAGCAGGACTGTCTCCGTGGCGCAATTGGCAAGCGCGATTGGCTGTTAACGAAAGGTTGGAGGTTCTAGCCCCAACCGGTGGTTGGTGCTGGCGCTTTTTTTTCTTTGGGTGATAGCTTTGAAGATATGTTCTGACTGGTGGTGAGGATGGAGCACGACTGTCTCCGTGGCGCAATGGCTAGCGCGATCGGCTGTTAATCCGAAAGGTTGGAGGTTCGAGCCCACCCGGTGGTGGGTGGCGCTTTTTTTTTTCCTTTGCGATGATAGCTTTGAAGATAATGTTCTGATGGTGGTGAGAAGATGGAGCAGGACTGTCTCGTGGCGCAATGGCTAGCGCGATCTGCTGTTAACCGAAAGGTGGAGGTTCGAGCCACCGTGGATGGTGCGGCGCTTTTTTTTCTTTTGGGCTGATAGCTTTGAAAATATGTTCTAATTGTGGTGAGAGTTGAGCAGGACTTTCTCCGTGGCGCATTTGACCAGCGCGATCGGCTGTTAACCGAAAAGTTGGAGGTTCGAGCCCTCCCGGGAGTGGTGTTTTGCTTTTTTCTTTGCGCTGATAGCTTTGAAGATATGTTCTGATGGTGGTGAGAGTGGAGCACGACTGTCTCTGTGGCGCAATTGGCTAGCGCGATCGGCTGTTAACCGAAAGGTTGGAGGTTCGAGCCCACCCGGTGGTGGTGCGGTGCTTTTTTTCTTTGGGCTGATAGCTTTGAAGCTATGTTCTGATGGTGGTGAGAAGGGAGCAAGACTGTCTCCGTGGCGCAAAGGGCTAGCGCGATCGGCTGTTGACCGAAAGGTTGGAGTTTCGAGCCCTTCCGGGAGTGGTGTGTTGCTTTTTTCTTTGCGCTGATAGCTTTGAAGATATGTTCTGATGGTGGTGAGAGTGGAGCAAGACTGTCTCCGTGGCGCGATGGGCTAGCGCGATCGGCTGTTAACCGAAAGGTTGGAGGTTCGAGCCCACGCGGTGGTGGTGCAGCGCTTTTTTTCTTTGCGCTGATAGCTTTGAAGATATGTTTTGATGATTGTGAGAGTGGAGCAAGACTGCCTTCGTGGCGCAATGGGCTAGCGCGATCGGCTGTTAACCGAAAGGTTTGAGTCTCGAGCCCTCCCAGGAGTGGTGTGTTGCTTTTTTCTTTGCGGTAATATCTTTGAAGATATGTTCTGATGGTGGTGAGAGTGGAGCAGGACAGTCTTCGTGGCGCAATTGGCTAGCGCGATCGGCTGTTAACCGAAAGGTTGGAGGTTCGAGCCCAACCGGTGGTGGTGTGGCGCTTTTTTTTTTCTTTGGGGTGATAGCTCTGAAGAAATGTTCTGACGATGGTGAGAGTGGAGCACGACTGTCTCCGTGGGGCAATTGGCTAGCGCGATCGGCTGTTAACCGTAAGGTTGGAGGTTCGAGCCCACCCGGTGGTGGTGCAGCGCTTGTTTTTTCTTTGGGCTGATAGCTCTGAAGAAATGTTCTGACGGTGGTGAGAGTGGAGCAGGACTGTCTCCGTGGCGCAATTGGCTAGCGTGATCGGCTGTTAACCGGAAAGTTGGAGGTTCGAGCCCTCCTGGGAGTGGTGTTTTGCTTTTTTCTTTGCGGTAATAGCTTTGAAGATATTGTCGCGCGTGAACAAGAGGGACTTCAGGTAAAGAATACCGCGTAGTCACAGAGGCGCAGGTCAGGGACACCACAACCAAAAAACAAAAGCCTCGGCGAGAGCGCGCTAGCCCAACAACTTCTTCCTCGTTTTTCTCCTCGATGCGGGCTCGTGCTCGCCGCAGTTCATGGCCAGGTGGCATTATTCCCCCACTGAAAAAAAAAGCATCGCCCCGATGCTCGCGCGAATGGTAGTGGATAAGCGGAAGTAAAGCAGGCATGCACACTGTGGGCACACTTAAGAAAAAAAACAACAACAAAAGAACAAGGCTGAGACACGGTCCCACTAACGTACGAAGTACGGCTTGAGCCGTACAACGTGAACAATCTCTGGGTAGTGCTTTCGACGCTGGGGTGACATGGTTCCATATGGAACCACCTCATAATTCACGTCACTGATGCGACGCACTACTTTGTAGGGTCCAAAGTAGCGACTCAGGAGCTTTTCGGACAACCCTTGGCGGCGAACCGGAGTCCATACCCAAACTAGATCTCCTGGGTGGTATTCGACCTGTCGATGGCGAAGATTGTAGCGGCGTGCATCTGCAGTTTGTTGTTGCGTGATATGCAGGCGTGCCAACTGTCGAGCTTCTTCGGCAAACTGAGCAAGCTGCTCAGCGTCAGGTGTGAGCGACCCGTCGTAATCGTGTGGCAACATAGCGTCCAACATGGTCTGGACCTCACGCCCATAGACGAGACGGAACGGTGTGAATCGTGTCGTTTCTTGGATGGCAGTGTTGTAGGCGAATGTTACGTATGGAAGGACCTGATCCCACGTCTTGTGTTGAACGTCTACATACATGGACAACATATCGGCGATGGTCTTGTTAAGTCGTTCCGTCAGGCCGTTAGTCTGCGGATGATACGCCGTCGTCTTGCGATGGCTCGTGAAGCTTAGCTTGAATACATCGTCAATGAGCTGAGCCGTGAAAGCTGTTCCGCGATCAGTGATGACGCAAGACGGGGCGCCATGGCGAAGAACGATCTGTTCGACGAAAAACTGGGCAACGTCGGAAGCTGTAGCTCGTTGCAGGGCTCTTGTCTCGGCGTATCTCGTTAGATAATCTGTCGCTACAACTATCCATTTGTTACCGGCAGATGACAGAGGAAACGGCCCCAGTAAATCCATGCCTATTTGATCGAACGGCGACCTTGGTGGTGTGATTGGTTGCAGCAGGCCTGCAGGCTTCAGTGGCGGAGATTTGCGGCGTTGACATTCACGGCAGCTTTTCACATATCTCTTGACGTACATAGCAAGTCTCGGCCAGTAGTACGCCTGTTGAACTCTGGCGAGAGTTCGTGAAGAACCTAGATGCCCGGATGTGGGTTCGTCGTGGCAGGCCAGAAGAATGTCGTCTCGCATGTCAGATGGGACCACTAGCAAGTAGGCTTTCCCATTGCCGTTCGAGTTTGATTTATACAAGACACCGTTCCGCAGGCAGAACGAAGAGAGATTGCGAGAGATGTGCCGAGGTACGGGTGTGTTGCGTCCTTCTAGTTGGTCAATGATTGCGCGAATCTCGACGTCATCGTGTTGTCGTGCGATCAAGTCTGTTGCAGTGAGGACTCCGAGGAAGCCGCAGTCATCGTCATTGTCGGGATCACAAACTCCAGTAGGTGCACGTGACAAGGAATCAGCATCTTCGTGCTTGCGGCCTGATTTATAGACAATGGTAAGGTCAAACTCTTGCAAACGAAGGCTCCATCGTGCCAGACGCCCAGACGGGTCTCGTAAATTGGCTAACCAGCACAATGAGTGATGATCAGTAACTACTTTAAAGTGACGACCGTAGAGGTAAGGCCTGAATTTCATAGTGGCCCACACTACTGCTAGGCACTCTTTCTCCGAGGTGGAATAGTTCATCTCGGCGCGAGACAGGGCACGGCTGGCGTAAGCTATCACGCGCTCGGTGCCTTCTTGATGTTGGACAAGCACGGCGCCGAGACCTACATTGCTCGCGTCGGTATGAACTTCCGTGGCAGCATCCTCGTCGAAGTGAGCAAGAACTGGTGGTGCCTGCATACGCTCACGTAGATCGATAAAAGCCGCGTTCTGTTCTTCATTCCAAACGAATGGTACGTCGTCACGTGTGAGACGAGTCAGAGGCTCGGCAATTCTAGAAAAATTGGCGATGAAGCGACGATAGTAGGCGCACAGACCGAGGAAGCGGCGTACTGCTTTCTTGTCACGGGGAACGGGAAAGGAGGCTACGGCGGTTGTCTTGTCGGGGTCAGGTCGAACACCGTCTGCGCTCACAACATGCCCCAGAAATTTAAGTTCTTTATAGCCAAAGTGGCATTTTTCTGGCTTCAGCGTGAGGTTCGCAGAGTGGAGTGCTTCCAGAACAGCCTGCAGACGTTTCAAGTGTTCCTCGAAAGTGACCGAAAATACGACGACATCATCGAGATAAACTAAGCAGGTGTTCCACTTCAGACCGGTAAGAACAGTGTCCATCATTCTTTGGAATGTCGCTGGTGCAGAACACAGGCCGAAGGGAAGCACCTTGAATTCATACAGGCCGTCCGGTGTAACAAAAGCAGTTTTTTCTCGGTCTCTTTCATCAACCTCAATCTGCCAGTATCCGCTTTTCAAGTCTATGGATGAAAAATACCTTGCTCGCCGTAGTCTGTCTAGTGAATCATCGATGCGTGGCAGAGGATACACGTCTTTTTTTGTCACGTCGTTCAGCTTTCTGTAGTCCACGCAGAAACGCAACGTTCCGTCCTTTTTCTTTACAAGAACGACTGGCGATGACCATGGACTATTGGACGGCTGTATAACATCATCCTGATGCATCTCTTCGACTTGAGCATTGATCGCGTCACGTTCTTTGGCAGAAACTCGGTAGGGTTGTTGCTTTATGGGCGAGACATCGGTGTGTATAATAATCCGGTGTTTCATAAGGGGCGTTTGACGCACCTTTGAGGATGAAGCGAAACACTCTTGAAATTCAAGCAACAGCTCCTGCAGCGCTGTGCGTTCTTTCTGCGTGAGGCTCGAATTGATGTCCACCTTTTCAAGAGCCTTAGAAACGCCGGTCGATGTCGATTGTAGCCCACTATTTATTGATGCGGCAGAAAAACATTCAGCAACGTCTTCGATGGGGTAGGCGAAAGCGATAGCGGTGCGTCGAAACAGGTGCCGCTGCTCATTACTAAAATTTGTCACAAGCAGCGTGGCACGTCTGTCGTGAAGCGTAATGAGGCTGCGGGCTGCGCAGACACCTATGCTAAACAAAAGTGTCAAGTTGCCTTCGGCGACTGCCTCACCGTCACGTATCTCGTCACACACGACTTCAACCAGGATGCTTGAACGTGGAGGCAACGTGATTATGTCGGCCGAAACACGAAGCGAACTGAGATGGCTGTCATCAGGCTTTTCTGCTTTGTCTGTAGAGAACGTCACTGTGCGCTGTCGGAGGTCAATGATAGCGCCGTATTCACGTAAAAAGTCGATGCCTAGGATGAGGTCTCGGGAGCATTCAGGAAGTATAAGGCAGCTGCAGAGAAATGTGCGTTTGCGAATGCCGACTCTAATCGTGCAGATACCGAGAGGGGTGACGACGTGCCCGCCGGCTGTACGGATTCGTGTCCCGTACCACGGCGTACCCACTTTCTTGAGATGCGTCGCCAGTTTTCTGCTCATGATGGAGTAGTCGGCCCCTGTGTCTAATAAAGCTGTAATATCGTGGCGGCCGTCGAGCACTACAGGTATATCTAGGGAAAGTCGGCTTTCTGATTCGGGAGCTGTCGTCGTTGAACCACTGCTGGTACGTACTCGCATGGATTGGGGCCCTTGTTCGTGTCGTTTATCAGCGGCCCCGCCCCCGAAGGTCGCTGTCGTTAGTTTTCCCGCCTAGGGCTGAGCGGCCGTGCTGGCGCCGCCCCTGGGTAGTTCGGGACACTTGACGAAGACCTTCTTGGAGATGGTGATCGTGACTGGCGCCGCGGGAGCAGTGGCATGCGCTGCTCGGACAGGTACTCCTCAATCGCTCTGGGTCTTTCGCCAAATCTTGGCCTGGGTGAGTCGACGGCGAAACCCTGAAGTCCGAGGCGACGGTACTGGCATTCGCGGTACACGTGTCCGGCTTCGCCACAGTGGTAGCACAGCGGCCGCCTGTCCGGTGTGCGCCATACGTCCGATTTCCGCGGGAGGAGCTGCCGATTCTCGAAATGCTGGACTGGTTGAACTGCTGGGAGTGGATCGCGATGTGCAGGGTGTACGAAACGGCGTGGAGGAGCGTAACGACTCGCAGCTTCGGCGTACGATGCAGGAGCGACGTAACAGCTCACAGCCTCGGCATAAGATGCACGGTGAGGCTCGATCGGTACAGGCGGGGAAGCATCGTTGGACAGTGGGACTTGCAAAGCCTGCTGTACTTCACTCCTGATGAGGCTGGAGATGGATCCCGCAGCAGGTGGAGGCGGCCCGTGAATCTTCTGCAGCTCGTCGCGTACCACCGATCTGATGAGGTCGCAGAGAGCTTCGAGATTGACGTTACTCCCCGCAACTCCAATCTGGTCCACCGGCGAGGCAACATTCACGTGGCGGTCGTACACAGCTGATCGCTGCTGCAGCATGTTTTCCATTGTCGTTGCTTCAGTTAAAAACTCTGCCACAGTATTCGGGGGACTTCGCACGAGACCAGCGAAGAGTTGCTCCTTAACTCCTCGCATTAGGTGGCGCAACTTCTTGTCTTCTCCCATACCTGGGTCAGCGCGACGGAAAAGGCTCGTCATGTCCTCCACGTACGCCATCACGCTCTCGTTCGGCATTTGGATGCGTGATTGGATGGCCCGTTCCGCTCGTTCACGGCGATGGGGGTCAGCGTAACTTGCCAGCAGCTGACGGCAAAACATCGTCCACGACGAGAAGGGTTCGCGGTTCTCGTACCAAGTACGAGCTCCGTCCTCAAGGCTGAAATATACATTCCGCAGCTTGTTGGCGTCGGTCCACTCGTTGAAAGCCGCAACGCGTTCAAAGTGAGCCAACCAGTCCACAACATCCTCCAACATGGAGCCACGGAACACCTTCGGCACTCGTGGCTTCTGCAGCGTGTAATTAGCCATCGGAATATTTTCCGTACCGCTCTGGGGTGGTGCAGTTGATGCCATCTCCGGTAGAGGTTCACGCTCGGGGGACAATCCTCGGATTCTCCGGCTGGCCCGGTGGACAGGTGTTGCGACTGCGGGTATAGGGCTCCCAGGAGGCGTTTGGATCATTGACTGGGAATACCCAGCGACTCCACCAGTTGTCGCGCGTGAACAAGAGGGACTTCAGGTAAAGAATACCGCGTAGTCACAGAGGCGCAGGTCAGGGACACCACAACCAAAAAACAAAAGCCTCGGCGAGAGCGCGCTAGCCCAACAACTTCTTCCTCGTTTTTCTCCTCGATGCGGGCTCGTGCTCGCCGCAGTTCATGGCCAGGTGCAATATGTTCTGATGGTGGTGAGAGTGGAGCAGGACTGTATTCGTGGGGCAATTGGCTAGCGCGATCGGCTGTTAACCGAAAGGTTGGAGGTTCGAGCCCAACCGGTGGTGGTGCGGCGCTTTTTTTTTCTTTGGGGTGATAGCTCTGAAGAAATGTTCTGATGGTGGTGAGAGTAGAGCAGGACTGTCTCGGTGGCGCAATTGGCTAGCGCGATCGGCTGTTAACCGAAAGGTTGGAGTTTCGATCCCTCCCGGGAGTGGTGTGTTGCTTTTTTCTTTGCGCTGATAGCTTTGAAGATATGTTCTGATGATGGTGAGAGTGGAGCACGACTGTCTCCGTGGCGCAGTTGGCTAGCGCGATCGGCTGTTAACCGAAAGGTTGGAGGTTCTAGCCCACCCGGTGGTGGTGCGGCGCTTTTTTTTCTTTGTGCTGATAGCTTTGAAGATATGTTATGATGGTGGTGAGAGTGGAGCAGGACTGTCTCCGTGGCGCAATTGGCAAGCGCGATTGGCTTGTAACCGAAAGGTTGGAGGTTCTAGCCCAACCGGTGGAGGTGTGGCGCTTATTTTTTCTTTGGGGTGATAGCTCTGAAGAAATGTTCTGACGGTGGTGAGAGTGGAGCACGACTGTCTCCGTGGGGCAATTGGCTAGCGCGATAGGCTGTTAACCGAAAGGTTGGAGGTTCGAGCCCACCCGGTGGTGGTGCGGCGCTTTTTTTTCTTTGGAGTGATAGCTCTAAAGAAATGGTCTGACGGTGGTGAGAGTGGAGCAGGACGGTCCCCGTGGCGCAATTGGCTAGCGCGATCGGCTGTTAACCGAAAAGTTGGAGGTTCGAGCCCACCCGGTGGTGGTGCGGCGCTTTTTTTTCTTTGGGCTGATAGCTTTGAAAATATGTTCTAATTGTGGTGAGAGTTGAGCAGGACTTTCTCCGTGGCGCATTTGACCAGCGCGATCGGCTCTTAACCGAAAAGTTGGAGGTTCGAGCCCTCCCGGGAGTGGTGTTTTGCTTTTTTCTTTGCGCTGATAGCTTTGAAGATATGTTCTGATGGTGGTGAGAGTGGAGCACGACTGTCTCTGTGGCGCGATTGGCTAGCGCGATCGGCTGTTAACCGAAAGGTTGGAGGTTCGAGCCCACCCGGTGGTGGTGCGGTGCTTTTTTTTCTTTGGGCTGATAGCTTTGAAGCTATGTTCTGATGGTGGTGAGAAGGGAGCAAGACTGTCTCCGTGGCGCAGAGGGCTAGCGCGATCGGCTGTTAACTGAAAAGTTGGAGGTTCGAGCCCTCCCGGGAGTGGATTTTTGCTTTTTTCTTTGCGCTGATAGCTTTGAAGATATGTTCTGATGGTGGTGAGAGTGGAGCACGACTGTCTCTGTGGCGCAATTGGCTAGCGCGATCGGCTGTTAACCGAAAGGTTGGAGGTTCGAGCCCACCCGGTGGTGGTGCGGTGCTTTTTTTCTTTGGGCTGATAGCTTTAAAGCTATGTTCTGATGGTGGTGAGAAGGGAGCAAGACTGTCTCCGTGGCGCAAAGGGCTAGCGCAATCGGCTGTTGACCGAAAGGTTGGAGTTTCGAGCCCTTCCGGGAGTGGTGTGTTGCTTTTTTCTTTGCGCTGATAGCTTTGAAGATATGTTCTGATGGTGGTGAGAGTGGAGCAAGACTGTCTCCGTGGCGCGATGGGCTAGCGCGATCGGCTGTTAACCGAAAGGTTGGAGGTTCGAGCCCAACCGGTGGTGGTGCGGCGCTTTTTTTTTTCTTTGGGGTGATCGCTCTGAAGAAATGTTCTGATGGTGGTGAGAGTAGAGCAGGACTGTCTCGGTGGCGCAATTGGCTAGCGCGATCGGCTGTTAACCGAAAGGTTGGAGTTTCGATCCCTCCCGGGAGTGGTGTGTTGCTTTTTTCTTTGCGCTGATAGCTTTGAAGATATGTTCTGATGATGGTGAGAGTGGAGCACGACTGTCTCCGTGGCGCAGTTGGCTAGCGCGATCGGCTGTTAACCGAAAGGTTGGAGGTTCGAGCCCACCCGGTGGTGGTGCGGCGCTTTTTTTTTGTGCTGATAGCTTTGAAGATATGTTATGATGGTGGTGAGAGTGGAGCACGACTGTCTCTGTGGCGCAATTGGCTAGCGCGATCGGCTGTTAACCGAAAGGTTGGAGGTTCGAGCCCACCCGGTGGTGGTGCGGTGCTTTTTTTTCTTTGGGCTGATAGCTTTGAAGCTATGTTCTGATGGTGGTGAGAAGGGAGCAAGACTGTCTCCGTGGCGCAGAGGGCTAGCGCGATCGGCTGTTGACCGAAAGGTTGGAGTTTCGAGCCCTTCCGGGAGTGGTGTGTTGCTTTTTTCTTTGCGCTGATAGCTTTAAATATATGTTCTGATGGTGGTGAGAGTGGAGCAAGACTGTCTCCGTGGCGCGATGGGCTAGCGCGATCGGCTGTTAACCGAAAGGTTGGAGGTTCGAGCCCACGCGGTGGTGGTGCAGCGCTTTTTTTCTTTGCGCTGATAGCTTTGAAGATATGTTCTGATGGTGGTGAGAGTGGAGCAGGACAGTCTTCGTGGTGCAATTGGCTAGCGCGATCGGCTGTTAACCGAAAGGTTGGAGGTTCGAGCCCAACCGGTGGTGGTGCGGCGCTTTTTTTTTCTTTGGGGTGATAGCTCTGAAGAAATGTTCTGACGATGGTGAGAGTGGAGCACGACTGTCTCCGTGGGGCAATTGGCCAGCGCGATCGCCTGTTAACCGTAAGGTTGGAGGTTCGAGCCCACCCGGTGGTGGTGCAGCGCTTTTTTTTCTTTGGGCTGATAGCTCTGAAGAAATGTTCTGACGGTGGTGAGAGTGAAGCAGGACTGTCTCCGTGGCGCAATTGGCTAGCGTGATCGGCTGTTAACCGGAAAGTTGGAGGTTCGAGCCCACCCGGTAGTGGTGCGGCGCTTTTTTTTCTTTGGGCTGATAGCTTTGAAGTTATGTTCTGATGGTGGTGAGAGTGGAGCAGGACTGTCTTTGTGGCGCAATTGGCTAGCGCGATCGGCTGTTAACCAAAAGGTCGGAGGTTCGAGCCCACCCAGTGGTGGTGCGGCGCTTTTTTTTCTTTGGGCTGATAGCTTTGAAGATATGTTCTTATGGTGGTGAGAGTGGAGCAGGACTGTCTCCGAGGCGCAATTGGCTAGCGCGATCGGCTGTTAACCGAAAAGTTGGAGGTTCGAGCCTACCCGGTGGTTGTACGGCGCTTTTTTTTCTGTGGGCTGATAGCTTTGAAGAGATGTTCTGATGGTGGTGAGAGTGGAGCAGGACTGTCTCCGTGGCGCAATTGGCTAGCGCGATCGGCTGTTAACCGAAAGGTTGGAGTTTCGATCCCTCCCGGGAGTGGTGTGTTGCTTTTTTCTTTGCGCTGATAGCTTTGAAGATATGTTCTGATGATGGTGAGAGTGGAGCACGACTGTCTCCGTGGCGCAGTTGGCTAGCGCGATCGGCTGTTAACCGAAAGGTTGGAGGTTCGAGCCCACCCGGTGGTGGTGCGGCGCTTTTTTTTCTTTGTGCTGATAGCTTTGAAGATATGTTATGATGGTGGTGAGAGTGGAGCAGGACTGTCTCCGTGGCGCAATTGGCAAGCGCGATTGGCTGTTAACCGAAAGGTTGGAGGTTCTAGCCCAACCGGTGGAGGTGTGGCGCTTATTTTTTCTTTGGGGTGATAGCTCTGAAGAAATGTTCTGACGGTGGTGAGAGTGGAGCACGACTGTCTCCGTGGGGCAATTGGCTAGCGCGATAGGCTGTTAACCGAAAGGTTGGAGGTTCGAGCCCACCCGGTGGTGGTGCGGCGCTTTTTTTTCTTTGGAGTGATAGCTCTAAAGAAATGGTCTGACGGTGGTGAGAGTGGAGCAGGACGGTCCCCGTGGCGCAATTGGCTAGCGCGATCGGCTGTTAACCGAAAAGTTGGAGGTTCGAGCCCACCCGGTGGTGGTGCGGCGCTTTTTTTTCTTTGGGCTGATAGCTTTGAAAATATGTTCTAATTGTGGTGAGAGTTGAGCAGGACTTTCTCCGTGGCGCATTTGACCAGCGCGATCGGCTGTTAACCGAAAAGTTGGAGGTTCGAGCCCTCCCGGGAGTGGTGTTTTGCTTTTTTCTTTGCGCTGATAGCTTTGAAGATATGTTCTGATGGTGGTGAGAGTGGAGCACGACTGTCTCTGTGGCGCGATTGGCTAGCGCGATCGGCTGTTAACCGAAAGGTTGGAGGTTCGAGCCCACCCGGTGGTGGTGCGGTGCTTTTTTTTCTTTGGGCTGATAGCTTTGAAGCTATGTTCTGATGGTGGTGAGAAGGGAGCAAGACTGTCTCCGTGGCGCAGAGGGCTAGCGCGATCGGCTGTTAACTGAAAAGTTGGAGGTTCGAGCCCTCCCGGGAGTGGATTTTTGCTTTTTTTCTTTGCGCTGATAGCTTTGAAGATATGTTCTGATGGTGGTGAGAGTGGAGCACGACTGTCTCTGTGGCGCAATTGGCTAGCGCGATCGGCTGTTAACCGAAAGGTTGGAGGTTCGAGCCCACCCGGTGGTGGTGCGGTGCTTTTTTCTTTGGGCTGATAGCTTTAAAGCTATGTTCTGATGGTGGTGAGAAGGGAGCAAGACTGTCTCCGTGGCGCAAAGGGCTAGCGCAATCGGCTGTTGACCGAAAGGTTGGAGTTTCGAGCCCTTCCGGGAGTGGTGTGTTGCTTTTTTCTTTGCGCTGATAGCTTTGAAGATATGTTCTGATGGTGGTGAGAGTGGAGCAAGACTGTCTCCGTGGCGCGATGGGCTAGCGCGATCGGCTGTTAACCGAAAGGTTGGAGGTTCGAGCCCAACCGGTGGTGGTTCGGCGCTTTTTTTTTCTTTGGGGTGATCGCTCTGAAGAAATGTTCTGATGGTGGTGAGAGTAGAGCAGGACTGTCTCGGTGGCGCAATTGGCTAGCGCGATCGGCTGTTAACCGAAAGGTTGGAGTTTCGATCCCTCCCGGGAGTGGTGTGTTGCTTTTTTCTTTGCGCTGATAGCTTTGAAGATATGTTCTGATGATGGTGAGAGTGGAGCACGACTGTCTCCGTGGCGCAGTTGGCTAGCGCGATCGGCTGTTAACCGAAAGGTTGGAGGTTCGAGCCCACCCGGTGGTGGTGCGGCGCTTTTTTTTCTTTGTGCTGATAGCTTTGAAGATATGTTATGATGGTGGTGAGAGTGGAGCAGGACTGTCTCCGTGGGGCAATTGGCCAGCGCGATCGCCTGTTAACCGTAAGGTTGGAGGTTCGAGCCCACCCGGTGGTGGTGCAGCGCTTTTTTTTCTTTGGGCTGATAGCTCTGAAGAAATGTTCTGATGGTGGTGAGAGTGGAGCAGGACAGTCTTCGTGGTGCAATTGGCTAGCGCGATCGGCTGTTAACCGAAAGGTTGGAGGTTCGAGCCCAACCGGTGGTGGTGCGGCGCTTTTTTTTTCTTTGGGGTGATAGTTCTGAAGAAATGTTCTGACGATGGTGAGAGTGGAGCACGACTGTCTCCGTGGGGCAATTGGCCAGCGCGATCGCCTGTTAACCGTAAGGTTGGAGGTTCGAGCCCACCCGGTGGTGGTGCAGCGCTTTTTTTTCTTTGGGCTGATAGCTCTGAAGAAATGTTCTGACGGTGGTGAGAGTGAAGCAGGACTGTCTCCGTGGCGCAATTGGCTAGCGTGATCGGCTGTTAACCGGAAAGTTGGAGGTTCGAGCCCACCCGGTAGTGGTGCGGCGCTTTTTTTTCTTTGGGCTGATAGCTTTGAAGTTATGTTCTGATGGTGGTGAGAGTGGAGCAGGACTGTCTTTGTGGCGCAATTGGCTAGCGCGATCGGCTGTTAACCAAAAGGTCGGAGGTTCGAGCCCACCCAGTGGTGGTGCGGCGCTTTTTTTCTTTGGGCTGATAGCTTTGAAGATATGTTCTTATGGTGGTGAGAGTGGAGCAGGACTGTCTCCGAGGCGCAATTGGCTAGCGCGATCGGCTGTTAACCGAAAAGTTGGAGGTTCGAGCCTACCCGGTGGTTGTACGGCGCTTTTTTTTCTGTGGGCTGATAGCTTTGAAGAGATGTTCTGATGGTGGTGAGAGTGGAGCAGGACTGTCTCCGTGGCGCAATTGGCTAGCGTGATCGGCTGTTAACCGGAAAGTTGCAGGTTCGAGCCCACCCGGTGGTGGTGCGGCGCTTTTTTTTCTTTGGAGTGATAGCTCTAAAGAAATGGTCTGACGGTGGTGAGAGTGGAGCAGGACGGTCCCCGTGGCGCAATTGGCTAGCGCGATCGGCTGTTAACCGAAAAGTTGGAGGTTCGAGCCCACCCGGTGGTGGTGCGGCGCTTTTTTTTTCTTTGGGCTGATAGCTTTGAAGATATACTCTGATGGTGGTGAGAGTGGAGCACGACTGTTTCTGTGGCGCAATTGGCTAGCGCGATCGGCTGTTACCGAAAGGTTGGAGGTTCGAGCCCACCCGGTGGTGGTGCGGTGCTTTTTTTTCTTTGGGCTGATAGCTTTGAAGTTATGTTCTGATGGTGGTGAGAAGGGAGCAAGACTGTCTGCGTGGCGCAATGGGCTAGCGCGATCGGCTGTTGACCGAAAGGTTGGAGGTTTCGAGCCCTCCCGGGAGTGGTGTGTTGCTTTTTCTTTGCGCTGATAGCTTTGAAGATATATTCTGATGGTGGTGAGAGTGGAGCAAGACTGTCTTCGTGGCGCAATGGTCTAGCGCGATCGGCTGTTAACCGAAATGTTGGAGGTTCGAGCCCACCCGGTGGTGGTGCAGCGCTTTTTTTTCTTTGAGCTGATGGTGGTGAGAGTGGAGCAAGACTGCCTCCGTGGCGCGATGGGCTATCGCGATCGGCTGTTAACCGAAAGGTTGGAGGTTCGAGCCCACGCGGTGGTGGTGCAGCGTTTTTTTTTGTTTGCGCTGATAGCTTTGAAGATATGTTCTGATGGTGGTGAGAGTGGAGCAGGACAGTCTTCGTGGTGCAATTGGCTAGCGCGATCGCCTGTTAACCGAAAGGTTGTTAACCCGGTGGTTGTACGGCGCTTTTTTTTCTGTGGGCTGATAGCTTTGAAGAGATGTTCTGATGGTGGTGAGAGTGGAGCAGGACTAACTCCGTGGCGCAATTGGCTAGCGTGATCGGCTGTTAACCGGAAAGTTGCAGGTTCGAGCCCACCCGGTGGTGGTGCGGCGCTTTTTTTTCTTTGGAGTGATAGCTCTAAAGAAATGGTCTGACGGTGGTGAGAGTGGAGCAGGACGGTCCCCGTGGCGCAATTGGCTAGCGCGATCGGCTGTTAACCGAAAAGTTGGAGGTTCGAGCCCACCCGGTGGTGGTGCGGCGCTTTTTTTTTCTTTGGGCTGATAGCTTTGAAGATATACTCTGATGGTGGTGAGAGTGGAGCACGACTGTTTCTGTGGCGCAATTGGCTAGCGCGATCGGCTGTTAACCGAAAGGTTGGAGGTTCGAGCCCACCCGGTGGTGGTGCGGTGCTTTTTTTTCTTTGGGCTGATAGCTTTGAAGTTATGTTCTGATGGTGGTGAGAAGGGAGCAAGACTGTCTGCGTGGCGCAATGGGCTAGCGCGATCGGCTGTTGACCGAAAGGTTGGAGTTTCGAGCCCTCCCGGGAGTGGTGTGTTGCTTTTTTCTTTGCGCTGATAGCTTTGAAGATATGTTCTGATGGTGGTGAGAGTGGAGCAAGACTGTCTTCGTGGCGCAATGGGCTAGCGCGATCGGCTGTTAACCGAACGGTTGGAGGTTCGAGCCCAACCGGTGGTGGTGCGGCGCTTTTTTTTCTTTGGGGTGATAGCTCTGAAGAAATGTTCTGACGATGTTGAGAGTGGAGCACGACTGTCTCCGTGGGGCAATTGGCCAGCGCGATCGGCTGTTACCGTAAGGTTCGAGGTTCGAGCCCACCCGGTGGTGGTGCAGCGCTTTTTTTTCTTTGGGCTGATAGCTCTGAAGAAATGTTCTGACGGTGGTGAGAGTGGAGCAGGACTGTCTCCGTGGCGCAATTGGCTAGCGTGATCGGCTGTTAACCGGAAATTTGGAGGTTCGAGCCCACCCGGGGGTGGTGCGGCGCTTTTTTTTGGGCTGATAGCTTTGAAGTTATGTTCTGATGGTGGTGAGAGTGGAGCAGGACTGTCTGTGTGGCGCAATTGGCTAGCGCGATCGGCTGTTAACCAAAAGGTCGGAGGTTCGAGCCCACCCAGTGGTGGTGCGGCGCTTTTTTTTCTTTGGGCGGATAGCTTTGAAGATATGTTCTTATGGTGGTGAGAGTGGAGCAGTACTGTCTCCGAGGTGCAATTGGCTAGTGCGATCGGCTGTTAACCGAAAAGTTGGAGGTTCGAGCCTACCCGGTGGTTGTGCGGCGCTTTTTTCTGTGGGCTGATAGCTTTGAAGATATGTTCTGATGGTGGTGAGAGTGGAGCAGGACTGTCTCCGTGGCGCAATTGGCAAGCGTGATCGGCTGTTAACCAAAAGGTCGGAGGTTCGAGCCCACCCAGTGGTGGTGCGGCGCTTTTTTCTTTGGGCTGATAGCTTTGAAGATATGTTCTTATAGTGGTGACAGTGGAGCAGGACTGTCTCCGTGGCGCAATTGGCTAGCGCGATGGGCTGTTAACCGAAAAGTTGGAGGTTCGAGCCTACCCGGTGGTTGTGCGGCGCTTTTTTTTTCTGTGGGCTGATAGCTTTGAAGATATGTTCCGATGGTGGTGAGAGTGGACAGGACTGTTCCGTGGCGCGATTGGCTTGCGCGATCGGCTGTTAACCGAAATGTTTGGAGTTTCGAGCCCACCCGGCAGTGTGCGGCGCTTTTTTTTTT
>NW_023612953.1:0-63230 GCF_013339725.1 Rhipicephalus microplus
TCTGTGTATTCGTGAACGAATTGTTGTAGCCTTTATATCACGCTGCTCAGCTTTGTTTCATTCTCCTTCCTCTGGCCTCTTCATTCGGTAGCGAGCAGAGTGGAGGTCGAGTGGCGGTGTGGTGCCCATGGGCTCCCATTGAGCTTCGGGGCGTAATGTTAGCGTTGCGCAGGCAGTGATCGCGAGGCAGTGTTGCAACTGATAAAATCATTTTTTCACTGTTCGGATGCAGTGCACTCTGGTTTAGTGATAACAATTGCTATGTTACCAAACGCGACGGGTAGTCATCAGCCATCACTACTTAAAATCTATAAAATACTCAGGTTGTAAGTGAAAGCTATATATTAGATTGTGGCATATAGATTTATTAGGAGGCCAATTGTTCTGCCTGATTACTGCAAGCACGCTCCCCCTTAACACCAGCGAAAGCTGCAATTTCGCTGAGCTACAGCCTTACAGTGCTTTAAAGCGATAGCGTTAACTGCCTCATCAAAAGCGAGAATTGTTTGCTGGCGGCGTCCGGCATAATGTCGCGTTTGCGGCGTGAACACGAGTGATGCAAGAAATTGTCATTACGTGAAAACGTCATGTGACCTCACATATCATAAATGTTTGTGACCTATCGGAAGATCACGTAACTTGACGGTGTAATATAAAATCTTCGCTTGCTTGAAATGAGCCGTTCATGAAGGCATAACCAGCTTAGGGGCAGTGTTATGCCTAGGAGTCCACACCGAACGTCAATGCCTCTGCAAAGGCAATCGGTGTCAGGGCCAGCGATCGAGCCCGCCTGACGCGATCAACTCAACGACGTCGTCAAGCGGTGGTGCCGTCTGTCACGCAACGCACAGCGAGCTCCCTCAGCCCACGAGCCCGATGAAGAAATCGGCGCCTTTCTTTCTGGTGAGTCTTACGCAATGCGTGGCAACATCCCTCGTCCTTGGGTGCAACCACGCGCAGCGGCGGGTCCCCGTTGGAGGATTCTGACATCATGGCCAGCGGCGCCTCTGGTTGGACGTTGGTCACGCAAAGATTCACCCGGTGCCTATAAAAGAAGCCAAGCGGCGTGTCACCAGCAGTTGACCTATGCATCCAAGAGAAGCCCACGTATGCGAGAAAAGACATCTCGGCTCTTCAAGTCCCTAAGCTTTCGGCGCCAGTGCCGAATATGTAACACCTATATTTCTAAGCTGTACATTAACTTTGCCTTAACTCACAATCGTTCCACCCGCTCGTTTATCAGCTCTGCGCAGAAGCAGTCGTGAGCTGAGTAACACACACTACCAAACGGCTGGTGACCCTCTCGGCAGAGTTCGGAGCGGTGACGCCTTCCGGACAATGTTGGCGTCGCGCCTTCGTAACAGCAGAAAGCTAGCTTTATCTCCAATCCTTGAAGCAGTAATAAAACCATGTTGGGCGCAGAAAGATCCCAGAGGAAGTAGAAAACATTCAGTGCATTGAATCGGAAGAAAACGAGGATAGTTGTCGCATCTCAGTCGTCTCTGGTGAGTCCATAAAGGGACCGGCGAGTTTTTTTTTTATCTAATGAAGAAAAAAAAGACAACCTGACCTTTTCCCGTGAGAAATGTAGAGTGGTACACAGCAGTATTATATACTGAGGCATGCAAATAATGAGGTTGCGGTATCTTGAAAGAAAAAAATAAATCGCGAATGCTATAAACTTGAGCGCATATATAGAACCGGTAGCACGGCCTAACAGAGCCTGGTGAAAACAGCGCGCTGCTATATTCATGTTACGTTCTATCCTCCCTGCATCAGGGAAAGCCGTCAAGAAGCACGACTGCCAATGAACTCGCATGAAAACACGAATTCAACTTCCTAATACACGCTGCCGTTCAGCGCCAGCATTCTGTAGTCTACTCGTGCAGCGCAACCATGTGGCATCGGCGACAGGAGGTGGAGCACGCGCTCGATGGCCTGAAGGGACCATAGTGTGAATAATAATATATAGTGCGAATTAATAAATACCCCTCATAGCATCACCCAGTGTATTCGCACTTAACCATGTTCAGCCTCGGGGAAATGCTTGGGATTTTTTAATCACACTATGGTGCCTTTATGGTGTAATGGTTCCTGGGAATCGCAATTTCATCACACGGGGTAGTTTACGTTAACTCACTGGCGAGTGCCAACGGATTTTAGCTTTACTCCCCCTCACGACCCACTCTCGACGGGAGACTGAGAGAGAAGGCGGGCGCGAGAGAGAGGGGTGCGCGCGCAGCTGCAGCGAGCGAAGCTTGATTGATTGATTGATTGATTGATTTGTGGGGTTTAACGTCCCAAAACCACCATATGATTATGAGAAACGCCGTAGTGGAGGGCTCCGGAAATTTTGACCACCTGGGGTTCCTTAACGTGCACCCAAATCTGAGCACACGGGCCTCGACATTTCCGCCTCCATCGGAAATGTAGCCGCCGCCGCCGCGATTTGAACCCGCGACCTGCGGTCAGCAGCCGAGTACCTTAGCCAATAGACCACCGCGGCGGGGCAAGAGCAAGTGAAGCGGGAGGGGGTATAAGGCGCGTTACTGACACCGAGGATTTCAAGCTGGACGGTTGTGCCCTCTCGATCTCCGACATCAGCGTAGCTCCCGCCGACTGGTTCGCCCTCCCGGTCTCCTGACGCCGTGCAGCTCTCGCATTGTGGCGCCCCGCCCTTGGACTGCTTCGACCGGATCCCCACTTTCCTATCTCCTTCTTTTTATCTCGCTTGGCTGTCTTCTTCTTCGTCTATTTTCCTTCTATTCTTTTTATCCCTCCTTCCCCCCACCCCTATAAGGCACTGTGCCGTGTCGCCTGAAGGCAGACAGAAATTAGGTGCCTTTTTCCTCTTCATTCTAACCACTACCACCATAGCAGCGTCGCGTCCGTGGCTTATTTGGTAGAGCGTCGCGCTGCGGCCCGCCAAGTCCTCTTTCTTTTAAAGATAGAGAAACGACTGCGGACGCCGCCGACGGTGGTGGATGCTTTGGGGTCGCATATAAAGTGTATTCACACTTAAAATAGAAGAGGTGCTGGCCAAACTCTCATTAGTTAACTACTGCAGGCACACTTGATTGATACCCACTACGGTGTTATTATTCCCTTTATTTGGTAGTATGCCAGCATTCGCTAAGCGACTTTTTGTGATTCTTCTGAGAACTGTGGTACCCGCTAAACACTTGCAAGGAATTCTTCGCCAATATTTCATGCAGTGGCTGACGACGATGAGCAATTATCGCTGAAGTGGCCGTGCACTACAGTTAAATGGGGAACAAGAACAGGATTTTGCAATTGGTTGGAGAATGGGACGACCCAGCCATTACGCTATTCGCATTGGGGGATGAGTGGTTGTTCTTTCACTGTTTTGAAACCCTTTATAGTCCTATAGTAACGCGATTGCTTTCCCGACTTCAAGCCTGCCTAAGGCAAGTTTGCCAAACAGTCCGAAAAACCGCAGTGACTCAGAGGTAGAATACTGGTCTGGCACCCATTGGACCAGAGTTTGAGCCCCACTGTGTCATTGGTGCTAGGTTTTTTCATGGGCGAAGCTCCTTAAGGTGTGGGTGTGTATATCCTCTGCTGTATGTAGTAGTAGTAGTAGTAGTAGTAGTAAGTAGCCACCACTAGCACATACCGCTCTAGAGCGGGTATGTGCCACAGGGGATGTGAGACGGAATCACGAACGGATGCACGAATGAACGCACGGATGGTCGTGTGGACGGACAGAAGCACGGACAGGCTGATGGACGATTCACCCCACTCATCATTATTCACTCCGTTGATATGCTGCAACTTTTGTTTTCTAATTTTGCGCGATGCGGTAATGGACACCAGTTTTGGCGGCCGTTACAGCGGCGGCGGCCCAGGACCACTGGGCGTGACCCGCGTTATGATCTCATAACAGCTTTCACTGTAAAAGACTTATGTGTTCTAATGATGGTGGGACAACAATTTCCTTGTGATAAATTGAGTGGAGTTCAAAGTGCTTGCTATGAAACAAGTTGGAAGAAAATGAAGAAGAAAGCTGGCCAGCGTGAAAAGCATCTCCGAAATACTATCACGACATATTCGTATCCGAATAGTGACAAGCCCGGCTTGGTGGGTGACACAAAGAAATTAGCTGGGATAAAATGGAGTTAGTTCGTTAAAGTTGGCTTGATTATAAATCAATTCGCGATACGTTCATTAGAATTCGTACGCAGAACAAGCCTCTCAATAGGATGATGATGATAAGGATAATGATGACAATGTAACACGTGTTCGTTGATTGATGATTGATTGATTGATTGATATTGAGGTTTAACTTCCAAACCGCCATATAATTATGAGAGACGCAGTAGTTGGAGGCTCCGGAAAATTTCGACCACCGCCGGGGTTCTTTAACGTGCACCGAAATCTGAGCACACGGGCCTACAACATTTTCCGCCTCCATCGGAATGCAGCCGCCGCAGCCGGGATTCGAACACGGCGACCTGTGGGTCAGCAGCCGAATACCTTACCACTAGACCACCACGGTGGGGTCACGCGTGTTCATTGCTTTGTTTTGGTGTGTTTAAGATTCACCTTCAAAAATGGTTAGTGACGCTCTGCGCAGAAAGTGCCGCAGTGTGTTCGAAGGTACGCGATCGCTTCAGCCCTTATATTGAGATCACGCACCAGACGCGGATAGGCGTTTTTTTTAAGAGATTACGTGAGCATCAGTGGTACAGCTGTAAGGTTCGATGGCCACTGTATAAAATACGACTCGTTGCGCCGGTGATCCATATCGATGGCTGGGGCTCTGTCTTCCGCTGTCGCTATAGAGTGTGGTCCATATACTGGCGGCTTCTCTACACTCGTTTCCCTGCCGCAAGTGTGGCCATTTGAAGATTTTTATTTTAGGAAACCTGACTGCCACCAGTGTCATTGTGAACACTCTTTGTAGTGCTTTTGAAACATTTCACATTTGAAGAATTTTGAGTATATCGCATCTCCACGGGTTCGAGGCTTCACTGGATAAAAATATCATTTGGTGTTAATTTTTCGTTAGGATAACTCGAGACATTCTCAACTAATATATCAGCTCGGTACATGCCTGTTTATTTCACGCTTGTAGAGAGTGTTACGTAAACAAAATGGGAACACTTTTTTATTAACATGGCGCACGAACCTGTGTGTATAAAAGAAGAGCATTTTCTATTAACATACCCTACCTATATAAAGTTATATTATCTATAACTAAAGAATTGAAATTTTGCCGGAACAATAACATTAGGCTTCTTTTGAATGTATATGATGCTAGCGCAGGCATATTTTAGCCTCATAATTTTTGTCTCGCTATCTTCTTTAAAGTCAAGCTGGATAGACATGATTAAAGGCACCCAAATAGCGTTAGAAGTTATTTGGGTGCCCTTAGTCATGCTATCCAGCTTGAACCAGTGAAGAATTTTTGGACGATGGTGTGGACTGGACAGACGTTTGAACAATTGTACTTTTTCTCCAAGGCTTGAACTGCGTGCTTTTGTACATCAATTTCATGTTCCAGACTTTTTATTTCTGCTAACCCAAAGAATTCTGTGACGTTTTGCCTCATTCAGCGCAATGGCGTAGGAACAAGCGGCACTCAAGCCCCTTCTCCCTACGCTGTTTTTCTACTTTGCTTGAGTTGGAGGATAAGTGTCAAATATGCAATTGACACACGCTAATGCACGCAGCTTCAGCTTTCCATAAGACAAGTCCGCTGATCAAAATATTGGGTCCAGTGACACGCCGTGCTCCGCAGATTTTCGATAATGACGCGGCGTGTCTCACCCGACTAATGTGAGACAAGCGCTTCGTAAAAACATGGAGAGCGCTTTTCAGAAAAGCAAAACCGTTTTTTGGTGCACCTTTCACAAAAAGAAGTAAAAATAGGTGATAACGTGGGCTTGAGACACTGTGATGATAGTGGTAATTTCTGTGAATGGTTGGGAGGCTTTGTTTGGCACCCTAAATGTACTGCAAGAAGTTCAACTTAAGCAGGCAGCAGTCGTTAAACTTTTTTGTTGGGACAAGACAGTAGTTTTTACCCTGAGAAGCTATAGAGCGCAGTCTTTTCACTTTACTGCTATAGCATGCCAATTAAATCGCAAGGTTGAAGTGAAAAAGTCTGTATTCCGTGTGTTCTACAGCGCTTTGCCTCACTTGCTGTGTAGGGCTGTCATATATCCCGCACTCTTCTGCCGAATCCTTATTATTAGGGACTTGTTTTGTTTTATGCTGCAAAAACAAACAAAAAGTTATTTTACATGTGTCCTTCTACTGAGCTCTGTTTACTTTTTTATGCTTACACTGAATGCTCTTCCCTGTGTTGGCAACGAATAAAAGAAGTCGTACACTGAA
The DNA here is from genome assembly GCF_013339725.1 of Rhipicephalus microplus. Lineage (NCBI taxonomy): Eukaryota > Metazoa > Arthropoda > Arachnida > Ixodida > Ixodidae > Rhipicephalus > Rhipicephalus microplus. Next base: position 6,364 of record NW_023612953.1, read on the forward strand.
ACATCAGTCAACTGGCGCTTTAATTTCAACAATTTGACGAAAAAAAACAACTGAAAGTAAAGAAATGGTGATCACAACAAACAGGTGGGACACGTCTCTCGCACAAATGTAATATATATTACATACACGTGAATTCAGCACATTAAATAGCATCACGCACACCTAATGTCCACGCATCCTCCTCTTCTTTTGCACTCTCTTCTCCAGCTGGGCCCACTCATGACACTGACGCAGAGACCTATTTCTGCAAGTTGTAGCACGTCACTGAAACGGTATAACAATAAGCACACTCGTGTAACGATAACTACTGCGTTCATAATTACATGAGCAGTTTTTGTTCATGCTTCAACGAAAACATCAACAAACCAGTCGCACTGAATCGTGAACAGAGCAGTGGTTGTCTGCACTATTCAGGCAATGAAGACTCACATGATCCAAGCATACGAGTAGTTCGAGGAGAATACTCATCACAGGTAATATAAAAATAACATCTCCTCAACGATTTTTAGGCGTCGACCTTAAGTCGTGCAGCTAAAATAACGGCAAAACTTTTGTTGTTCGTGGCAAAACTTCGCCTCCATTCAGCGGCGATACCACTTATGGTTTTCAAAAATCTTTAATTTTTAAATTCTACATCTTCTAACCAGCCTGTACCTTCTACAGTCTCGCTGTTACCCCTGTCCTCCAACTTTTTCCCCCAGACGTGACAGGAAAGCTAGAGATATATAATTTAAATGCTTCTCAAATATGTACAACAGTTGGATGCCTCTGATAGGTATTTACACATGTTATTAGCCAGCCTCCCACAAATTGGTAGTAGGTATTCTTTCGACTTCGTGAAAATGTGGCGTCATAAAAAGCTTTAGTGGCGTTAGACTTGGAATTGTATCGGTGAAGTGGTCGGTAGATCTGAAATCGTTCATTAATATGTGGAGCTGACCGTGTACATACAAAGAATATTAATTTCTGAGATTATGAGGGAAACTTAGGAAAATGATCGAAAATTAGCGCCTGTTCGATACGTGTTTCAGTTCTCCACATGCGATGTCCGCCTCGTCAAACAAACTAAAATTTGCCCTATGTGCGGTGGCTTATGAACGCCCTTGAACAACACGAAAAAGAGGATTCATGTTGCTTTTACTATCTTAAGATCACCAAGCACACATGACTAGAATAAACAAGTGTATAATCGCACCAAATGTTCTTCGCTACACATATTTACTTCTTATTAATGATGTGGTAGGACATGTACTAATGGTTGCTTGAAAAGAACTAGCTGATTTCTGTCATGCATTTTTTTATTGTTTTAGACATGAAACTCTTCTTTTACGTATATTCATGTTTATTATCCGTGTCAAACACATAAAAGTCATCCTATTCAAATCTTTCGTAAGCGTACCTAATGAAATATTGACCAACAAATATTGTCTCAAAAAGTAGAAGAGCCACAAACCTTCACAAATCCACCAAGCAATTCAACCCAACTGGAATCTTTAGTAGTAGGTGAATATCAGCAACGCCTAACTCGATATTAACATTCATGAAGTAGGTCGAAAACAAAAACTAAACACAAACAGCTGTCTGGGTAATCTCCGATGACAATTACAGTATAGGCATATGTGTCTTAATGAACAGCACGCAATGATTTTTCCATCTTTCTCCACATTGCAATATGAAAACGCGAGCATATACAACAAACCACAATGATGCGTGAGTATCGCTTTTTTGCCGTTTCTAGTGGTTTATGACACAAGAATCTGCAAGTTAATTGTCGACTGTATTGCAACATGCTCAAGGAACTGGATTTAAAGTATCTGAGCACAATGTGACACAGCCACTGAGTTGCTTGACACGAACAGCTGTCTCCGCAGTAACCAGGAACGCAAGGGGTGCAGGATATGCAGCACCCATGCCAATTGAAGCGGTTCAGAAAAAGTCCAAAATTGTTCACAATCCTTCAACGACAAACAGCTTGAGCAGGTTCAGCACGTCACGAGTGGGGCGCTGTTGCCAATTCTCGGCTCAATTTACAGCAGCAATGGGCGCACTGGAAGGAGGGTCCACATTACCAAACGGATTTGCAGGGCACAAACACGAAGTCTACATCATTTTGGCATGTTGATATTCACTCCTCCAACAACAGCCAGCTACGTTTTCAGCGCCGTCTATTAGGCGTCTATAACACATCGATGCCGCTGTTCAAACGTCCCTTTCGTGCCCCATCTAAAAAAAAATGTGAAAATTGTCTCCCAGACGCGAACCACTCGATGAACCCACTTGAAGATTTGGGTTACTTGGCTTTCCTTCTCGAACACATATTCATCACAGTCACTGATGACCAGTAATACAAAGGCTTCAGTGTCAACCGAAGACTAAACTACACTCCAACGCGCGACACACTGGTCCGCCTGTACAATCCTCCCGTCGTGTAGCCTCGAAGTGCCACGCTGGGGACAGTGTCGCCACACCTTGCTCATAGGCCGGTGCTCTTTTTAACAATCCAAACTTGGTTGTCTTCCTTCGGGTACACCGATGATATCTGCAGCTGCATCGCCTCTTGAGGACTGGCGGTCGTCGTAGATGGGCAAGTGTCACTCTCTGTGCGGTCTTTCTTGGCCACACGACCTACGTAACAAGTGCAAAATGAAAAAAAGAAGACGACAAGCTAGTAGCCTTACTTTATCTACTCCAGTTCGGAAGAAAAGTATGCTATACACGAAGATTTGATCAAAGAAAAATACTACAAACAACAAGGTGAAGGTTTTGCAAAACATACAAAGTAATAAATTAGGGTGTTTTTGACAACACGGGCATGCATCGACATTGATTAAAAATTTGTCTTGTATAAAACGCAAATCGAAATAATGCTGAAAGAAACAGCATTGCTTTAAACATTGCATACCTCGGCAGCATTAACCGATATTGAATACGCATTCTTTATTCTCACTATACTTTATTTCTCAGGAGTAGCGATTACGATTAACTCTAAATAAAGCTCTTTTTTGCAAGATTGAAAATACGCTCTCACGAAACATCAGTTTTTTTTATTCATATGTATTTTTAAACTTAATGCAGCATTATGAAGCCGGTATTCCGGTACGCGCCAGGTTATATTGCCCCGCATTGATAACAGCGAGAACAAAGACAACAGCATTGCCGCGATGGTCTCGTGGATAAGGTACTCATCTGCTGACCCGCAGGTCGCACGATTGAATTCCAGCTGCGGCGGCTTCATTTTCGATGGAGGCGTAAATGTCCGTTTGTTCCAATTTGGGTACACGTTGAAAAACACTAGGTGGCCGAAATTCTCGGAACCACCCACTATGGCGTCTCTCGTAATCATATGGTGGTTTTCGAACGTTAAGCTCCACATATAAACCAAAAATACAACAAGACGTTTCTAATTTAAATAACAATGAGTAATAAAACAACAAATCCTTTCAGACTGCAATCGGTTAGCAAATATTGGGGTCCTAATTACAAAGCTTCGCAAAACATTGCTGTGAAGTATTTGCTGTAAAACTACTGCACTTAATTATTTTTGGTCCCAGATTGTTTCCTGCTTGCGAGTTCCTAATCAATGCACACCGTCTCGCAGAAGGCGAGTCATGAAGCATCTGAGAGCGTTTCGCTCAGGCGGTGCCGTTGAAGAAAAAAAAAACAACTGGCGTCTGGTTTTTACGAATGGAAAGGAAACAATCAAGCCCCCTTTGGAAGTGCGAGTCCGTCCGTTTCCTAGCTTGATTATAGGAAGAGAGCGACTTGCCTTTAACCTCAATTAAGCTTAACCGACAATCCATGTATGCTTTTTTTTTGCTGTGTGCGGCTGTTGTTATTTTTATTCTTGCATTTGGTACATTCGGTAAGGACGAAAGTGGTTGCTTTCTTTTGAAGCAGTTAAATGAAAGTATGAATACAGTTTTCTTTTTTGGCTCGCTTGCTTCTTTTTTTTCTGTTTTTTATATAGGCACCTAGAGGTATTTGTGTTCACTTTATTAATATGTATTAGCCTCACATTTCCCTGAACAGTTTTGCTGTATACAAAGGTTTACCGAACTTAAAAATTTATTTGTTGTAGGCACAGCTAAATTTCCCCCTGCATGAAGTGCTCATCGGTGTGACTTTATGTTGACGAAAAGATGGTTTATCTTCTTCGTGGAGAAAGAGCATAAGCAGAAAGAAACGAGCTTGACGAAAGAATTAAATCTGCGGAGTAATAAAACTGATAAACTTTTAGGTATTGTTCAAAACTAACAAACAAGCAAATTAACGGTAGTATTACAATGTACATAGGAATAGTGAACGTATTAGAGCTCGTGAATAGACAAAATGTTAAAAAGGTTCAAAGTTTCTGTCTTTTCATAGTGCCCCGAAACTTCACCTTTGTGAAATATATTGAGAGCGGCGCTAAATGGCTGGAGCAGAAAAAGAAACACCTGCGTATACTCAATACGAGATTTCAATTCAAGGGTAATATAATATCCAAACCACCTCACAACAACACCAAGTGCGTAATGACCAGCGTAAACCCTGAGTGCAGAAGTTAGTTACTCGATCTAGATATTTAGATGCGGCAATTTTCTTCGATTCCGCTAATTATTTGCACCCTCTTCCATGTCGTTTACCTCGCATCCCTAAAGGTGATGAATGTTACCAACTGGCTCAAGTGTGCAAACCCCTGTTATTTGATCCCCTGTGTTTGAGATAACTAAACTTGGCCCGACCTCCTAATGTTCCTGCGGTTAGCTACGTACGTGTGCGCACTGAATTGTCTCGCAAGGTCAGCGTTGTTTGAGATGTGTACTTGAGAGCGATCGAGTACGTTTATGTCTGCCTCGTTATTTTCATTTCACTACAGTTGATGTTTTTGTATCAGTGAAAAGAATTCACAGAAAATAAGCTTCATGGCACAGCTCAAGCTGCTATAGTGCACCCCTGCAGCGGGTGCAATCCTTTTACTGTATAGAAACTAGTGTGGTAAGAATATGTGCTTTAGATTAGACAATAAGCATACAAGCAATTCATGTTGCCCAAACATTCGAACAGTTTGGTATGTTAAGGTTCGTAGTTTCATAGAGATCGTTGCAAAATATTCAAATGTCCTAGAAATCTTGACGTGACACAGCGTATTAGCTCGAAATGTTCCATTTGCTCAGCAATATGTGTACTAGCGAATGAATTTCTTTATGAAAATCTCTTAGCGAGAAAAAAAATTGGCCCATCTTTATTTCAAATACGTTGGGAAGTGAAAGTGCTGCAGAGAGATGGCAACATGTTGCATAAAAAAACCACGCCGTGTTTGCGGAGTTAACCAGTGAAAGTACGTGATTTGCTATAGACAACGTATACTCACTCTTCATGAAGAAGTCACTTCTCCTCAGCTTCATCACCGCAAACACAATGAGTGGCAACAGGCAGAGCAGCGACACGGACACGACCACCACGATGAGCAAGACGTTGGAGTAGATTTTCGCTGCGCTGCCTGTATTAACAACGGGATAACGGTAAGTAATGATCATAACACGGATAAACGTGCAACAATAGAGAACATTTCAGGGGCGAAGTTCCTTAAGGCGTAGGTCTGTCCATCCCTTGTATGTATGTATGTGGTAGTACATAGCTACCGGTGGCACATACCTGCTCTAGGGCGGGTATGTGCCACAGAGGATGCGAGATGGGAGATGACAGTACTTGGAGTGTTCACTAGATGGACGCACAGACGGATGGACAGACAGACTAGCAGACAGACGAACGGATGAATGTATAGGTACATGGACGTACGGACAGATGGACAGACTGATGGATGGATGGACTTACGGATGGACGCACGGAAAGATGGACGGCGCATGCATGGACGCGCGGATGGTCACGCGAACGGACAGAAGCAAGCACGGACGGGCTGACAGACGCTTCGCCCCACTCATCATCATTCACTCCGTGAATATGCTGTTTCTGTATTTCCAAGATCTTAAATAAACGATGTCCGCTGGGCCATGATGTCAGCTGTTGCGAGGTGACGGGTCCCTTGGCTTCCTATGGTATCAACAATAAATAATTCACTATAGCAGCTGGGGTGCATTTTAAGTCTTACCCTAAATCACGATAATAAAATGGACGAGTAATACATGCATGATTATGCTAACACTGATGTACCCGAATTCAATGATCACGTGCCCAAATGTTTATGTTGCAATAGCGCATGAGCTCTCAGAACCAAATATTTACACTGACAGTAAGTCTGCTCAAATATTGTTGAATAACTTATTATATTGCCTGCTAACGCTAGCCTGTGTGAATGTTATTCATAATGCAAACGTAACTTCCCATTCTTAGGCGTAATCTCGTAAATAATCAGGAAAAAAGGTTTCCATCAGCCTAGATTTGCAAAAACTAACGCAATGAATTGAAGGCAACTTTTTCTGAAAGTCAGCTATGCAGTTGCATCAAGAGTATTATTGGTCAGGAAACTATGCCCAAGAACGACGCTGCTTTGGAACGATTGATACGCTCCCAGAACTATCACACCTGCGGCAAACATATCACCACCTTTGAGACTGAATATGGCAGAATAAATAAATACTTTAATGTTGGAAAATACCCGAAGAACTTCAAATTTATGTTCCGTCGGATAGCGTAACCCTATATAACTCACTTCGTAGTCGCGCGCGTAGATTTGGAGCTTAAAATGCGTAGTTGTACATAAAGAGCTGCATTGCTTTAATATGAATGCTATCATTCAGCTGCGGACAATCAAGTAACGGACACACACTGAGCTTGGTGCAGTTTCTTGAGTTGACAATCATACATAATCTTCTTGTGTGCACCCAGTTGCCGTGATTGTGGCATAGCAAGTTATCTTCGTACGATTATTCAAAATATGTCATTCGATGCGCTATGCCATAACCCATATATGCGTCGACCAACTTGAAACACGTCGTAGATAATTTCAATCATCGAAAGTAAACGATACCAATATTTGGAGTTTAAAACCCCGAAAACACAATCTGATGATGAATATGTCCTAATGGAGGGCTCCAAATATTCTTTCGACTGCGTGGTGTTCTTTACCGGGCAACCAATATCTAACTACGTGGGGCTCAAGCATTTCGGCCTCTAATGAGAATGTAGTCTACGCGGCCAAGATTCAATCCCGTGGCCGTCGGGTCTGTACTCATGCACTATGACCACTACACAAATGTGACGGGTATTAAGATCAAAATCGACGTACAGCTTACTCGATGTGAATGGACAAACAAACGTATATCTGAAGGCTTCATCTGAAAAAAAAATAAATCACAGCTTATCCACGGAGTGAGTGATGGTGAGTGGGGTGAAGCATCTTTCAGCCCGTCCGTGCTTCCAACCTTCCGTTCGTTCTTGCATTCGTCCACCGCACGACCATCCATGCGTCCATCCATGCGTCCGTCCGTCTGTCCATGCGTCCGTTCGTGAGTCCGTCCATACGTCTGTCTGTCCGTTTGTGCATCCATCCGTCCGCGCATCCGTTCATCTATTCGTACATCTTCTAAACTGTCAGTCCATCCATCCGTTCATGTGCCCATCTAGTGAACACTGTAGTACCCCAATCACGCATCTCGCATCGCCTGTGGCACATACCCGCTCTGCCCGTCCTTCCACCCCTCCGTCCACCAGCTAGTCGATCTGTCCATCCGTCCATGCGTCCGTCTGTGCATCCATCTAGTGAACACTGCAAGTACCGCCATCTCCCATCTCTCATCGCCTGTGGCACATAGCCGATCTAGAGTGGGTATGTGCCATTGGTGGCTACATGCGACAACAACGGAGGAAGGGCAGACCCACACCCTAAGGAGCTTAGCCCCTGAAAAACAGCAATGATTTAAATAGAAACCAAAAAGACATCACATAAAGTTTGGCGCTCTCCTCTAGCGATGTTGTCTTGTCCGTTTTTGAATTAGCACTGTTTTTTTCAGATGAATACATACGAACCAGCTCACTTCCATTCGCATATCAATCACACAATGCTATAAATTTGAATCTTACTTGACTTGGTGAGTTTGCCCACTAGAGGCATAATTGGAGGCAGAATGGTTAGCTCAGGACTCCGGCCCCGCTCATTCACAGACGATATCACTAGGAAGTACTCTACACCCGGAAGAAGGTCGTGAACCTGTTAAGACAAATACAACCACAAGTATTTATTGTGTCATTAGAACTCTCTTTCTTGGCAGTCACAACTTGAAAATACAGGCATAGCATCGCGCGTTTCGAACCGGCGAATCGTGAGCACACTCATTCGTGTATACCGTTACTCAAGATGGCTTGATGAGGTGTCCGCCTCCATTATTAGGCCAAATTAAACCGCACTCACACCGAAATATAAAACATGGGAACACTCGCAGCATGGGTAGGCTTTACGAACAGTGAATGACTGTTTGATGAAACTCGCTGCGTCACTAATTTCATTCACAGATGGAGGTCTCGCTGTGTTTACCACTACCGAAAGTTACAGTGGTAGAATAGTTCAACAGTTACGTTAGCTAGACCGTTTCTTCTTCCAGTAATTGGAAATCAGCTTTATACTATGCATTTCTGGTATCAGTAGCCAAAACTTTGAAACTTTGAACCTTACTTGAACACTATGTAAATATGTTTCTAATGGCAGAGGAGTGGGTTCCAGTAGAATTTTCTTTGTCACCAGCTCATGACATAAAACACAATTCATAAATTACAGGACTTCAAATCTACTGAGTTTATAGACCAGAGTGTAAACTAGGCGGGGAAGGTAGTTTATTACAAATAACTAGCGACAAATTTGGCTTGAGGTAGTATGATGCTGCTTAAAGTTACAGGCGACTGTAAGGAATGCGTAACAGCGCTGTTTTCAGCAAACTGCCAGTCGCGTGCGAATTTTTTCACTCGCTGAAATTATGAACTAAGCGCAAGAAACACGAATACAAGCACTTCATTAAGCTTTTCTTTCGCTCCAGAAACGTAAAGCAAAGGAGGAAGGAGTAAGATGTGACACCCGCTAAGCGCATTCTTTCCTTACTCATCCACCTCATGAGCCTCCAAACAGGGAAATATGAAAAACACGTCAGCGTGCTGGGCACTTCACCTTGAAAAAAGATACTTTCAAAATGATTGCCAAATTGTATTCCACAAGTTGGACTTATTCAATGTGGTCGTTGCCGGCAATCGAGCAAACGTGCAAAACGCAAAATCCTCAACTTCGTGGGTGTTATAAAGCCACACGTTTCATATGTTTTCCATCTGTACCCCGTAGTTTTCTTTAAACTTTCAGTCTAACGAAAAAATTCTGTTTTGCAACATGCTCGACCAATATTTTTAAAGTAAAGCGAAAAATGTATGATTGATTGGCTGTGTCTTAGCCTCATTTGCTTTCTATAATATGCAAAACGCAGCATCACTCCTAAGTAGCTGTTTGGGTTAAAAGCTCATGGTTTCCCTTTTCCAAACCACCAATTAGAGCTCGTCGTTTTGATTTTACTATGAATGAAAGGCCCGTAGCTTTGAATGGAGCTTCCCCACAATTTTTTCAGCTATATTCTACGACAATTATATTAGCGATCCTTCACGGAAGGCTGAGTCTATTGACAAAAACACTTTTAAATAAAATGTATCACGAATAACAGATTCTCACACGTACACCAAGTCTACATTGTCAGTACACCTGTCAGCGCTGGTTGCTTATCAGTCAGTACGATAACGTTGCGTTTGTTTATTTGTTTCGTTTTGCACGGGAGTGGGCATGGTCTATAAAACACGATCATTCAGCAAAGATGCTGGTAACGTCATTCTCTTCTGTCTTTCTATAGGCACCTTCGAACATTTCTTTTCGAAGGCTCTGCTTTGCAGAAGGCTTTGGCTCCTACATGCGGCTTCTATGCGGAACTTGGACTAGCGCAAGACTTAATAGTACAGACAGATGTACAGCACTTACGCCCCATTTTGTTCGCGCTGAAGGAACACTTATTCATTCTACCGTGCAATACGATATATATAGCACAGATTAACGGCACAAATAAATGAACTTCTATATCAGGACATTTATACTACGTCATGCGAATCTTGAGAGGCGTTACAGTTGGTGGCTGCGGATTCATTTTGACTGCAACCCATATCTTAGGCACTCAAGGCACTCCTAAATTTCAGCCAGCCCGCCTTCTTTTTCATTTCGCCCATTTGAAACGCGGCCTCTACAGCAGGGTACCGAACCAATCTGGATTTAAGAAGCTTATAATTGAAACATCTAATGAAGATATATCCGGAGGTGTGCATTGATAATGCAAGTTTTAAAGACGACAGTCTTTCTCGGGGACCTTCGACGCAAAAATTTTGATCTGTTTGTCTGTCTGTACAGCTGTCTGTTTCTTTGCCCTAACGGTACCCTGAAAAAAAAGGCAACATACGATACTCAAAACGGCCGACCCCATCTGCAGGATCCACCAATAATGCTCAAAATTCAGCGTTCTTACTTGCGCGATTTTGTCAATTAAAAATCAATTTTTTCGAATACCCGAGGCAGCACAACAACACGTATATATTCTGTATGTGCGTCATTTGCTAGAAAAGGCATACATAAGTAATTCTAAGGACCATGGCGTTTATGACGCTGCGCTGACCACGCAACCCTTGCATGAAAATGCAAGTGTTACCAATGCTTTTCTTAGACGACATAGTGTAGGCACCTACTCAACGCCTTGCGTCCTACACCTCATCACCTCTGAGACGGGTGCACACACCGCTCGCTTCGTTTTCCAAGTTAACTACCAGATAGCACTCATGTCTCACGTGTGACGTGATTTGATGCGCTCGTTCGCCTCCGCTGCCGGCCCGAGGCACTCTAGTGCAGTGACTCCAGAATACTATTCACAGATTTTCTTCCGCAGAACATCAAATAAACATTTTGATCACTTCCTCCAGACGCTACTCTATCGTCTTTCGACGACATTTGTAGTGTAACAAGCAGATACGGGGCAATTTTTGTCAATAACATTGCTCAAAATAATGGGGCCTTTTTGATTAGACGCGTAGTACAGCATTAGGTGATTCTTTTTGTTTTGAGGAGCTACCAATGTCCTTGGTGGAGGCAGAGAGCGTAAGAAAAAAATTGTAGGTAACCATTATCAGTAGTTTAGATCTCTAGCAGTGGCATTGAAACGTCGGCATTCTTGTGCCACGCTGTACAGCTTGACTTCGTCATGCTGCCTTAACGAATCACTGAGCCCATGCAAAGGAAAAACCGTGCTTTCCATCTACTCCACCAGGTGCCGCAAAGATCCCAGCAGCTCACAAGGAAACAGTCCACGTTCAGTGAACCTATTCAATTGGTTTTCGGGAATTTCTGTTACAGGAAATATATTCTTATTTTATGTAAATCAATGCAGCTCCACCCCAGTGGTCTAGTGGCTACGGTACTGGGCTGCTGACCCACAGGTCGCGGGATCACATCCCAGAAGTGGCGGTTGCAATTTCGATGGAGGCGAAAATTCTGTAGGCCCGTGTGCCCAGATTTCGGTGCACGTTAAAGAATCCCAGGTTGTCAAAATTTGCGGAGCCCTCCACGACGGCGTCTCGCATAATCATACAGTCGTTTTGGAACGTTGAACCCCACATATAAACCAGTAAACCAATGCAGCGGCATAATGAATATTCAATGTAACTTCCCACATGAACCTGAACCATCCATTTCAAAACAGCTATATTGTCAGAACGCTATTTTCAGTATGCTAAGAAAATTGGAAGTAAGTGTTTGAACGAAATGCCTGTAAGATAAACAAGCGTGTCATTCAGAGCTCATGCCATTAAAAGAAGGAAGCGTTCTTTTTCTCTGTGTTGTTATTTGGAGGGGGCGAATCACCCTACGGTATCAGCGTGACGGTGCGCTTCGTCAACTGCTGCTGTCGTGACGGTTGATTAGCCTGAGCGCAAGAAAGAGATCACCTTCACTCGAGCAGAAAGAGCTCGCTACCTCATCGCTCACCGCGTTGCGAGAGAGAACGAAGGGCGCGCGTTGACTACGCAAAGGCCCTTTTGCTCACGAAAGAAAACGCCAAGCGCGACTGTTCACCGTCACTCCTTATATAAGGATGCTGCACATTGAACTGAAGAGAAGTTCCGGTGCTTAAATACTGTTGCGCGCAGTTGAATGGAGATTCGCAGTGTGCGAATCTCCATTCGCGCTATAGTTAAAAGCGGTCTGCATCCTTCGCTCTCCCCAGGTTTCACCTTACTAGATCTGAGATGCAGTTCTCTACTTGCTCTGACCAGCCCCACTTTCGTAGCTAGCACTCGGCTTGCGTGGCATGCAGGCACACTCGGCGCGGACTGCGACCGTCGGTGGGCTGAGCACACGATAATTTAAGCATGGAGGTTTTTGTAATATTTCTCACGTTGAACAGTTATCTGTGATGCTGAAAGCACGAAAAATTCTTGCAACTATAATTATCTGAGTGAAACAGCGCGCTCACCCAAAAGTCTGGTTTATCGGCAGTGAAGTTAGCGACGACAGTGGCTGTGAGCACATCGTGCACGGACAGGACGAAGTGGGCTGGCATGTGACCGTCCGAGCCAGCCTGGCACTCCAGGTGCAGAGATCCCTCGGTCTGGTTCGTGATAGAGCAGTTCTCCACAGGCCCCGGTGGACCTGCTTCCAGATGCGTCGACACAATCGCCACAACAAAAATATAAAGGTTTCAATTGGAGGACCGAACAATATACATTATATGACATAAGAGATGTGAAGGAAATCAAGAACGTGATAATCTCTTTATTTTCAAGTAATAAAAATCAGTTTGAATAATTCATTACTGAAACTCAAAAACGGGCCAAACCTTATGAGTACTCATTAAATGAGTACTCACACGGTTTGGGATTTCACAGAAGGCAAATTTTCCACTTCCTCGGTATGCAGTGTTAACGCTGTTAACACATTTTGATTTTAAAGTCTGTCACCCAGCATGGGCAAGCAAGCGCCACTACAATGCACATTACTATGACGTGCAAACGCAGTTCACTGTGCTTGGGAACCCTGCAATGTGCATGCAGCCTAAATCGCAGAAATCAATCTTGGAGTCGCTGACGACGATTTACGTGCACCACGGGCGAATGACAGCAGACGAGGGCTCCCGCAAGTAATACGTCGATAGTGTCTGTCTACCCGTAGCATAAACTTATGGATGACGTCGACGAAAAATAACGTTCTTTTTTTTTCCGGAAGGTTAGCAAGGCACAAAAAATCAGATCTAGAAGTCCCTGTGTTCATTACGCAGTCTTTTAGCTCTATTAAGCCGATGCAATCAATCCTGTTTCCGGTAGTGGCGAAGTTCGTCAAATTCAACACTTCATGTAGTTAGTAGCATATCCAGAGCCTCCACCTTCTAGCACAGGCTACTCTTGATTTCGTCACCAATAAAATATTACTGTGGTCAACGCTTGTCTCATGCTACCAGTAGTTGTAAATAAATTCTGGGCCACTTCTTTGCGATGACGACATAATACTAATATTTTTGGACTACTTCTACTACTACCACTAATACCATCCGGACGAAATAATAATAATAATAATAATAATAATAATAATAATAAAGCTTTTTCATACAAAGCAGAATTCTACGATGTTCCGAGCAGTACACTGATTTGCGAAGGCACGGCTAGATATCACTTACAATGAAGGACCGTGTTATCGGCTATGTAACCCACCTGCCTGGACGACGTGAAAGAGGCACGGCTGTCGCTGCTTTCCTATGCGGTTTGATGCAGTGCAGAGCAAGGTGCCGTACTCGGTGTGGCTGTGAGGTATGTATCGGGCAACGCTGCGTGTGCCCTCCACCCAGAAGCTCTTGAGGGGCCGCTGCTGCAGAGTGCTGTTGAAGCGCCACTCGAAGGTGACGTTTCTCGGGTCTGCTTCGACCTCGCAATGCACTTCGACCTCCTGGTGCCGCGATGCGGCGTACACTACGTGCTGGTTCGCCTTGCACAGCGGGGCGTCTGCAGGGATGACAACGGAAGAGGGAGAGAATTGGATGAGAGGGATAACTCAGAATGGTTAACTTGGTACAACGAATTGGTTCACGTCCCTGCATAGGGGGGGATAGGTGGTGTAAAGAAGATAGAGGGATAATAGAAAAGAAACACAAAGCTGCACACATGCGCGCGTGAGCGTGTACGCTCCCACGCCCAATTCGAGACACCCGAAGAGCGGATGATTATAGGAGGAGGAGAAAGAAACTTTATTGAAAGAATCCGGCATCCTCGATAGGGTGGATCTCACGCCAAGGTAAGAAAAATTGTTATTCACAATTTTGGTAACTCGCTCGTATTCCGCGTATTGAGCCTTTTCATATGAACACCATATAAACTATCTTGAAAAATTTGGCGTTATGTACGTTGTGCGGTGTGCGACAGAAAATATATTATGGTAAATTTCGATCTATGTGCACCTATAGTATTTCGTAATGCTTGGCGGGTCAGCGGCTTATATACCATAGGTTCTTGTACACAGCTGGAGCCCACCGACGAACAAAATAATTTTTAAATGCGAAGCATTTCTTAGCGGACTTCAGCGACTTTGAGCGTATCTATCTATCTATCTATCTATCTATCTATCTGTATGTCTGTCTGTCTGTCTGTCTGTCTGTCTGTCTGTCTATCTATCTATCTATCTATCTATCTATCTATCTATCTATCTATCTATCTATATATCTATCTATCTATCTATATAGCCACCTACGACTTTCATCTCTCCTGGACGTTTCGAAAATGGTAATACCACACTTGGTATGGCATAACATGACCGTATGAACAACATTTGATTAGTCATAACAATAACATGACTGTATGAACAACATATTTCATTAGTCATAACATCACCATCATAACATGTATGTCGTGAATGTCATGATTTACATTTCATGGTCCTGCAGCTCTTGCGGTGGTTTCGTTCACATATCATGCTGCAAAAATGGTATGCTATGGCATGATTGCATGGCGAATACAAGCGACAGACCATAACAGGAAAATCATGACATGCGTGTAATGTAACAACATGACTACATGCCGCACTCATGCTTCATTGACGGTCGTTTCGCTGGCTTCACTTACACCAAATGTGGTATTACGCAGCGTGAATGGATGACGAAGGTATGATACTGGTGCAAACCTGATAAACTTGAGATGCGTGTCATGGAACAAAATTACTACATGCTACGCTCACGATACGCTTACGGCCGTTTTGCTAGCTTCACAAGTACAAATTCGGTATTACGCGACCCCACGGACAACGTAGGTAAATGACACATCCAAACATAATAATCACGACATGTGCGTCATTTAACAACATGATTACATGTCACACTGATAATGCACTTGTGGCCGTTTCACTAGCTTCACATATGCCAAATTTGGTATTACGTGACGCCATTGGGTGATGAAGGCATGTGACTAGTGCAAACATTATAATCATGAGAAGCGTGTCATGTGAGAACATGACTACATGCCACAGTCAAGGCACCAATACATTTCGAGGTGACGCAGTGTGCGCGCTCACTGGCGTTGCGTTCGTCGCGTCACGCCGGTGTTGCCACGCCAGGCACCGGTCCTGCCATATACTCGCAGCACGCGCCACGCTGCGCTGCTTTGACGCATGCACGTTTCAGCGCGTCCGGCGTCCCTTCGCCACGAAGAGGAAGACGCAGTGTTGTCTGGGTAACGCATCGGCGTGAAATGGAGCATGTCGCATTCCGCACTGGTTGCTGTCGGGCCACGCTGATGGACGCTGGTCGCGCCTTGCGTCAGACTGTAGAGTGCTCGCCTTTTGCTAACGTAGCGTCGCTGTGCCCAGCGTGCGGGCGCGTAACGCTACATTGGAGTTTATCGGGCCCTTCATGATGCGCTCGCGACTGTTTTACTAGGTACATATATACCAAATTTGATGTTACGTGACGTCAACGGATGACGAAATATATGACTGATGCAAACATGATCATCCTGACACACGTTTTATATAGAAACAGGACAACATACCACGCTCATGGCGTGCTCGTCGCCACTTTGCTAGCTCCACATTTATTAAATTTGGTATCACGTGACGTAAATAGATGACAAAGGTAAACGACATATCCAAACTTGATAATCATGATACGGGAGTCATGGCCGGCATCATTTACCGGTACCTCATAACGTTGTGATGATTTTAAAGTGACATATGAACATTTCTCATTCGTGCTTCGCATATCATCGATTCCCACTGAATGTGGGATCTGCAAATTTTTTTTTTGCTCTCTTCCCACAGATTTCAGTGGCAGATTTGTGGACATCGTAATGCAACTTGATTGCGCCCTAAGACCATACGAAATACGTGATGAGAAAATACAGGTTGTTTGGGTACAGGTTAAACAAAAGAACACTGTTATTAATCCACCGTACACAAGAATTGACTAAAATAGCGTCTGTATTGTTCTTGCATTGACCGAAAGCACGCTACACTTCGAAAATGCTTCGATTGTGCTTATAATAGGCAAATGTAGGTTACTGAGATATTGTAGGACTATATTGCTACTTAATGAGCAGCTACCTAGTATATCAAAACAAAACGACAGGTGCTTTGAGACCAGATCACTTAGATAGACGCACCTGGCATTGAAGCAGATGAAACGCTGAGTGTTTCTTACTTTATAATGCAGTGCTATGAAAATGCGTACTTTAATTTACAAATGCGTACTTTAGAGCGAAACACAAGCATGTTTGTCGTCAAATGTTTCAAAAAAAAGTGGGGGACCCTTAAGCTTCGCATTTAAGAGTTGAACGTGGTAGCGAAATCCGGCCCCTAGGTCGCCCTTGAACCACTGAGTGCATATTTATTTGTATGTTTTTTACACACACACACACACACACACACACACACACGCACACACACACACACACGCACAGACGCACGCACATGCACACGCACACGCACACACACGCACACACGCACACATGCACACGCACACACGCACACACACGCACACGCGCACACACGCACACATGCACACGCACACACACACACACACACGCATACACGCACGCATGCACACGCACACGCACACACACACACACACGCACACACACACACACACACACACGCACGCACGCACGCACACAGTAGATTCTACCAGCGTGCACGTGCGAATGATACATACAGGTTTTTTATCTAAAGCAAGAGTCGCACGGCAACCAAGAGAAACGCCACGCGCGTGCCATAAAGAGTCTTGCGAGGCCTCACGAATGACAGCACATTATCTATTGTTTGCTGCTTGCTTGATCGACACCTCTGGAAAGGCATGATATGTTTTCCGCAAGGTGGACATAATTGTTCATTTTTAGAGCTGTTTGAAAGTTCCTGTTTGTGTTTAGCGGTGATGGCTGCTCTAACTTGGCCTTGTCCGACGTAGTTTGAGGCCTCCCAAATGCGCCTACATATCGCCGAACGGGCTTGTTTTTGTCGTGACACCTGTCGAACAAAGTACGTTAAGGAGACTCCTTCCACTATATGGCATATATTGAGTGTTTTTCCCTAATAAGCTGCAAATAACATAGTGGCTTTGTTTTAGGACACCTGCTTTTCACGCGAACGGCCCGGGTTCGATCCTCAATAGGACCGTAAATTTTTCCTTCTTTCTCAATTTTTCTCTGACCGACGACTTTTCGCTCACAACCAACGGAGCCGACGCTGATGGCGAAATTTCTGCGACACGAGCTCTCTAACGCTATCACGTTAATATTTCGTTATTCTTGATCCTGAATCTGGAACGCAGTGACACAGCAATGCATACACTGGTGGGTACATTTGTTCAAGTTTCACTTGTACCGCATAGCCACAAAAACGTTTTGCAATAAACTTTGTATAAAAATAACAAAGGAAGTAATACTTAAATATGACATAATATCGTTTTGTTTTGCACTCGGCAAACAAGTGTCGCGAATCTCAAAAACACAATCCATCGGACACAGATCTGAAGCCAGTCCCGTAGTTTTTGTGGGGGCCCAAGCGCCGCTGAAGGAGCCCGCGTATAGACACTATCGCAAGATTCCTGTTTAGGTATTATTGTATGAAACTCCATGTCCCAACCACTCTGCGACGCATTTATTCGAGTTGCTCCCGTGGGAAGATGCAAGCAGCTTATTTAAATTTTACCAAATCGGCATTATAAAAGCGCATTTGATTGGTTCATTTTCGTGGGCTGCATTTCTGTATGCTGGCCAGCGCCGGACGAATTCGTGTTTTTTTTACACCTAAGCGACACCTGGTAGGTAACGACAGCCCCACTTTTATTGCCTAATAAAGATTAGCTTGACATTATCCGTTGACACCTTTATGGGTTACTGCAGTTTACGCTACGACAAACTTTTACGCGTTAAGAATGCGATTTGCATGGTTAGGGGAGAGGTACGAAAGGTGTTTCGACAACTGTGCAAACTTTCAAGAGGATGTTCCAGTCTGGGCTAACAATCTGATATGTAACTTCATGTTGATAATTGTAACAACAAGATAAGGGGGAGATCTATCTAATAACAATATGATAGGATGAAATAACAAAATAATGCGTGTAACCTTAAACGACAAGATGAGGGCAGAGTGGGTAAAAGAAAAAAATTAGGCCCGTATCTGCATGTTTCACTGCAAATATTGTCGAAAGACGATATTCTTGCGTGGGAAGAAAGTGAACAAAACGTTTATGTTTTGTTCTGCGAGAGAATATGGGCGAATTGTATTCTGGAAGCACTGCGTTAAAGAGTCTCAATCCGTGCAGCGAAGGCGAACGAGAGCATCAAGGCAAGTTAGGGAGCCTTCTTGTGCGCGCGTCTCCATGTTTAGACACGCGCCCATGAATGCTCCCTATCTGGCACTTATCTTTGAAAACAAAGGAAGGCATGCGCACCCACGGAGAAAGATGCGCGCGTGTCTCGGAGGTGACAAGGTGTAGAACGCAAAGCGACGGGCATGTGCCACCACCGTGTCGTCTAAGCAAAGCGCTGGAAACGCTTGCCTTTTTGAGCATCGCCTCGCACTGTAAGCGCATCGTGATGAACGCTACGGTCCTAAAAACTACTTATGTGTGCCTTCCCTAGTATATAGGCACATATACAATATATCGACGTGTTGTTATGGTACCTCAGATAGGCGCAATAACAGCTTTTTTTTTTAATTGACAATCGCGCAAGTATGAACGCTGAAACTTGGTGGGCTCTGCGGATGGCCTCGGTCGTTTGAGGTACCGTTACGGCAAACAAAAAAGTGTACAGAAAGACAGACAGACCATAGTTTTGGCATCGGAGGTCCTCAAAAATACTATCGTCTTTAAAACCAGAATAAAGTATATCATATAGTTCATATTGAAACGAAGAAATCAACGTGGGTCACGCACATTGGCCATAAGCACGATAACCACTGGACATCATGGGTAACACACTAGAGTCCCAGAAAAGGCAAACGCACGAAGGGTAGAAAGTTAGGCAGGCTGATGAGATTAAAAAGTTCGCAGGCGTAACGCGGCAACTAAAAGGTTGACTTGCGTATAATGGAAGAGGCATTTGCTCTGCAAGAGGAGTAGTCAGGCTGACTATGATGATGTTGAAATACCAATAGCAGAATAAACTTTTCTCGCTGACCTGAAAGCTTCAGCCATAAAGCAAGTTTCGGTGCCCTACGTACCATGTTGCTAACCAAAGTTCAGGCAACCCTAAGAGAGCTTTAGCTCACTGCCATAAACTTCCATGTCGAGAAGTGCAGTGAAGTGAAGAATGACATATAGTTACATTGTACCCCAACCATTCGCAGAAAACCCTTGCCGTCTGAGCTTTCCATCAACACCACCTTTTACGGTCGGCTGCGTTTGTTTGTTTGTAGTTTCCTTTTTTTTTCTTCAACGGAAACTTCAACGTCATGGTACTGAAGGGCACGAAGAAATTGAGACCTCAAAATGGAGTAGGCAGAGTTCTCGCTGTACTTCGAATAACACAATACGCCCGAGTTCTGGTAAAGGAAGGTCATAGCACTCACGCTTTTTTTGATGCTGAGATGTATTTTTGGCGTCTCACTCTCTGAGGCCCCATTATGTGATGCGAGCCAGACTCCCATATTTCGTTGCACTGCAAGAAACATGAACGCAGTAGCAACAAACATATGCGAGTCTGCCGCAGCGCGGCTTTGATTGATGGTCTGCACTCCGGAAGGAAGTTTCAAAACGAACGTTTCAGACATTTGAAAGGGAGCGAAATGCCGCCGCGAAAGCGCTTCTTGACGAGTGAGACAGTCTCTCGCGTTCTATTACTTACACTTCCCGTCTGTGCTCAGGCAACCGAAACCAGTCATAAATATCAGAGATCATTCAAAATTTTATGTTCTACGAGGTCATAAAGGAAAAATAAAGAAGTGACGATCATAATGCGCATATTCTGAAAGACCTGACAAGAATCGCTACTGAAAGTGGTTGTATATTAGTGTATATACAGCTGAAATAAAAAAATGAGGGTGAAATTTCATCTGGAGTACGACATATTCAGTTGAACGAACATTTAGTGTAGAAATGAGTAAAGGAAGATATGCATGATTACTTGTGAGCAGCAGTTGGTATGTGTTCGTTTCCATAATCACCATTTGTGATTCAGTGATACTTTGTGAACCTATTGATTATGATTCAGAATCTAGCTGAAAGTTAAATTTGAATCCCGAGTTTAAAGATCCGAGGTTTTATTATGGTAACATGTATAGAAAACTTCAATTTAGAAACATATTTAGCTGACATTTGTCAGTGACGTCCGGCGGTCTTTGTTCAGAGCACGTAAATATTAAGCATAAGCTGATCTATTTCTTTTAGAATTATTCAACGCTTATAGGCTTTGGAAAGCAGGACTTAAGAAGCAATTCTTATTACAATCTTTCTGCCAAAAGTATTGACTATCGTGCTACAGAACACAGAATTATATTTTATTGAAACTTTTAGACCATGATAATAATTTTTTTGCATGTACAAGTGAAAAATGGAAGGTGTCCTGTTTATCACATCCCATTGTAATCGTCTTAATTTTTTTCATTGAAATTCATTCACAAAATGGTATCACACATTACACTGCCTATGGTACATAAGCACTTTGTCTTATTGAAGTCAATTTGCAAAATTTCTGATTTAAAGTTGTATAATAAGCTTTGCGGTGAAATCCTTCATGAAATTCCGGAAATCAATGTCAGTTTTGTTCCAATAAAGTTTCGTTGTTCTCACAATGAACGCAACGAAATCAGAGTAGCCACTTGTACCCTTTCGTTGTACGCTGTCACTACTTGTCATGATTAGAACCACCTGTATCCCTGAACGCGTCTCTCCGAGAGATGTCATTTTTAGCGTATACAATCTTCTTTGCAAACTTTGGAGCCAATTTTAGAATGACACCTGTGTCTGCAGTGCAAGTATTTGAGGTTTTATTCACGCTTCAAAAACCAGGATCTGCTAATTTGCAGAAGCACTCTGTAATTCTTCCTGTACCGACTTTACAGAACGTGTCGTAAAACCCAAATGGTTTTCAAAGTATCTTCATGTAATCAAGAATATTGCTTTTTTGTTTTGGCAAGGTGGCCGGACAACGTCAAGAAATTCATTCACCGTGAATCTTTCTCAATTAGGGCTCGGATCAGTACTGGACATCTGATAATATTCAGCCTCCTTTCACGAATTTGAAGCTGATGTTTATTAGGTTGTGCTACTACCGCTCTTACTATAAACACAAATCGGGTTAGGCTGAAGCTGTTGTACAAAACGCATTTTTTTAACTTCAATACACGATGTTGGAGCAGCATTGCTAAGAAAGTAGTGACCCTTTACTGAATATCATTTTTACTCAAACCTGCATAATGAAACTGATGAGCTATGTTCCAACCTAGTACGACCCTTCTCAAAGGTGTATCCTGTTGTGAAACGAGGTAGTGCAACAATGCACGAATATTTGCTTTCGTTTGTTTCAACTGGAATTGACGATGGAAATGAATATATTGTATTGAAGACAAGGGCGTAGGCAGCATATTTTTTTTGGGGGGGGGCACTCCCTTCGTCTGAAATGGGGACCAATCAGGCAGATGTGGTCAACTGTCTTTTTGGGCTCTGTACGTCACGACAAAACAAAGAAAAAAATTGTGGAGGGTGAGGGCACGGGTCAGTGTGTTACCTCTTGGCTGCGCCACTGACTTCATATGTAAATTTACCAGCATATTCATTCTTTTCGGATCATATGCCACCGAGAGCTGCCCATTTTTGCCCGCCCACTTGGTACACAACGTTTTTTTACACTTCAAGGTGCCACACTGAGCACATTATGCTATTCGATACTGACAATAATTGCACAGAATCGCACATTTTAAGTGGTGGTGATACAAACGGCTAGACACTGTGCGCATAGGTAGCTGCGAAGTTAAATTATTATTATTACTATTTGATTTGCATACACAGATACACAAGGACAGAGGAAAGAGGCAGAGAGCAAGCTGGCAACTGCCACCTGGAGGGGCACAACGCCTGCTCACTCTTTCGGAGGGGGGGGGGAAGAAACAGAGGAAACAAAGATTAGATGGGAGAAAGGGGAAAGAAGATGAGGCAGAGAGAAAAAAATGACATAGACTTCGACAAGTATAAGTAAGAAAATAAATAAAAAATATTAATCAAGAAGAAAAAAGAATATAATAAAAAAGATCGTCTATAAACAGGTGGCCAGGTTCGTTTGGTTCATAAATGTAAGGAGAGCTTGGTAGGCCTGGTCGCGTCGGGAAGCACTACCACTCGGAACGAGGTAGTCGTCTAGGGTCGCGCACTTGAGTCCTAGGAATTTATATTCCTTAATCAGCAAAACCGCTGCGTAGAAAATGTGGGACAGTGCACTACGAGATGCTCAAGTGTTTCGCAGGAGCCACGAGCTGCGCACAATGGGCTGTCCACACGCCCTTGACGGTGTAATCGTTCTCGCACCAGCACAGAGCCCACTCTTAGTTTGTACAACAGCGCTTGGGAACTACGAGGCAAGCCACGGCCACGAACACGGGGAGGGAACGAGCCATTCGCCACACACTGGTCTGGGTGTTGCTTTAGGAGGTGTCGGCGTATAAGCTGACGAGCGTTGTCCATCGTACATAGAATTCCCGGACAGTCACAGTCATCATGGTTGCATGACGAAGCAAGGCGATCAGATTCTTCATTGCCCGCGATACCCACGTGCGAAGGTACCCACAGTGCAGCTAGGCATACCCCACGTGACAGAATATTGTTAATGGAATCCATGATGCTGCTCAGACGAGGGCTGGTGGTCTCCTTGCAGGTGAGTCTGCTAAGGGCGCCACGAGAGTTGGTGAGGATGACAACCTTCGATGCTGGTAACCCTTCTTGTACGTACTTAAGGGCGACATCAATCGCTGCTAGCTCGGCTGTCACCGACGATGAGGGGTGCGGTATTTTAAAGAACCCCCCGATATCGGTTGAAGGGCAGAAGAAAGCTGCAGATGCGCTCTGGCCATCGCTGCGTACAGAAGCGTCCGTAAATACTTTTACATAGTCTTCAAAATTGTCAAATAAGTGTGAATGGGCTAATTGGTATAGTTCCGAAAGAGGTTGGTTACACTTTTTACGTATTCCTGGAATTGACAAATGGGTAGGGAAGGTACATGGCCTGTGCTCTGTCGATCTTGGCAACTGAATAGCTTCGCCGGAATTGCCAGTAATGTCATTGAACAAAGCCGCCATTTCACGCATTCGAGAAAGTGGGCGCTGTAATAGCCTTTTAAGGAGGTCTTGCCTTGTGTGGCTTGGTTCAAACGCTCAATATGATGTAGCACTATCTGGTCAGCTTGAAGATTTGGCGGCAACTGGTGTGCTTCAGTCAGTAGTGGTATGGATTGTGCTTCACGAGGTTAGCCAAACAGTACTCGGAGGGCAACGCAATGATCCCGTTCCAGCTGGGACATTAAAGCAGGCGGCACATTAAAGACTGACAAAGCATACATCACGCAAGAGAGCACAGTTGATTGATAAACATGTAGTGCCGTCTTCGGATCAATGCCCTCACTCCTACCAGTCAAGACGGCTACATACTTGAACAGGGACAGCGCTTTTCGCCTCACAGTTTTAACAGCAGGGCGCCAAGAAAGGCGATCATCGATGATTACACCCAGGTAGCGATGTTGGTGTACCCACTGCATCGGTGTGTCTCCGAGGTAAAGCCTGCTAAGGCTTCGACGTGCGCGTTGGCTGGGATGATACGCGATGGCAGCTGACTTCGCAGCTGAAACCTGCAGGACAACTTCCACCATGTATTCTGAAGTTGCATTCAGAGATCGCTGCAATATACTACGAATACGTGGACCATAGTGTGACGGACCACTGACTCAGAGTGCGATGTCATCAGCATAAATTGCTATGCCCATAATAAGTCACATTCTTGCGGTAATCGGCCTTGAAGTCCAGCAAGTACGCTGCTAAAGAGGAGCTGTGACAAGGCGCTGCCTTGCGGGACGCCACATTTAACAGCGTGAGGTTGACTCTGTACTTCTCCGATGCGCACTTTCATTCTGCGCTCAAATAGAAAATCACGGAAAAGTTTAAAAGACGACCTGAAATTCCTCCATTTATCAGTGCAAAAATAATCGCCTTATGTGGCACCGAGTCAAATGCTTGCTGTATGCCAAGAAATAGAACATACGCTGAATGTCTGTTTGCTCGAGAAGATTCAAGCACTGATACAAGATCTGCTATGCTTTCGAGGGCTGAACGGTGGCGACGAAATCCGCTCATGGCATCAAGAAAGAAAGCGAGCTTCAATAACGTGGCGTCTAGACGAAAGAGCACCATATGTTCCATCAGCTTCATTACATTAGAAGTTATGATGTTGGCCGGTATGACTTCAGGAGTTAAAAGAATGCGTCTTGGTATCAGCCAAATGAATGAATATAAGATTCGCAACTATATGTTTGAATTGGAACAACATTACGTGCGTAAAATACAATTGCCTTATCGTGTATCGCAATACCATGTTCGAACATGACAATTTCTTCAATCGTAAGCTGGGGACATTCTAGCTGCTGCACCAGGAATCACCCAAGAACTCAACGAAGCTTTTTCTCTTCACGTATTCCGGTTTTGGAAGAGAAGTTGATATGAGCAAGAAAAGGATTACAATTTGGTTCTTAAGGTGGATGGATCAATATGATCACAAGAAGTTGGATTGCTATAAGAAGTTGGTTTATGAACTCAACTCTTTATTATCTGACCTGGCGTGATCACAAGTAACGCTGGCATAGGAAAAAAACGGCTGCTACACTTAGCGAAGGCACCTTCGTGCTGTATATCATCGATAACCCAGGGATAATGACGATGAACCAACCCTAATTGAGCCACACTATAGTGGTGGTATACGCAGGCATCAGACGGTGTGGTTCCTTAGTTACGAGACCCACCGCATGTACCCTGTGGAACACGATAGGCTCTGTCCGTCGTGCAAACGTGAAAATGGTAACCCGACACACATATCGGCTGACTGCACAGAACCCAGTGGTAAGAACGCATCACGCACAAATGTATGAACCGTCTGCGAGCACCAGCGCAGAGTGATGTGACGGGCGTGAGTGATCACCAGGCTCACTTTCTGCTGCAGGCACGCAGCCCACTTCCCGAGACACACTTCAGCCTATCCCTCTCAGCCTCTCGCTTCAGCCTATCCACCGCCCGCAACGCTCGACTGCACGTCGATTGGAAACACTCTTTCGGCTCGTTTATCTGTGATAAAACTTACACGAAGCCAAATCCGCCTCCATTGTCTTTGCGTTTCAATGAAACGTTTACTCGAATAAAGGCCACACCAAGTACCACTTCGAACCAATCCCCTGATGAAGGGAGGTCCCCTCCCGAAACTGTTGGGAAATAAATATATTTATCCTTGTTGACAACGCTCCCGTTGTGCCATATCCCATATCTTCACGAAGACTAACTGGCCCATTGAATTATTACTCCCACTATATATATATATATATATATATAATAGTTGTCATGTTAGAACTAACAGCCAAAAAACTTTAGAATTTAAAACAAACGTTTTGTGAAATATATCTCTATAAAATAATCCAAGAAGAAGTGACTGATCCTTACGTATCTTGAGCTTCATTCGCAATGTGACAACACTTCCCTGTACTTTCGACATCTAATGAATTTATGGCTCCTTTGTAAATGTCGAGAAGTGCCGACTTTATACTTTTATATACATATTTGAGTCTGCGTGAAGCGACTATTACAATCGCAGACAAAGGGGAAAATATAGTTACCACTTAGTCAGCCCTAAAACAAGTGAGTAAAAACATTTATAAAATAAAACAATTATTTACCATCTTCCGAAGTCAACCAGGATACGATTCGAAGCAGCAGCTGAGCGCAAGCCATTGATCCGGCTGATAAGGACGGCGGCCCGGGTGTTGGAAGAATGGTTCGAAGTGGTACTTGGTGTGGCCTTTATTCGAGTAAACGTTTCTTTGAAACGCAAAGACAATGGAGGCGGATTTGGCTTCGTGTAAGTTTTATCACAGATAAACGAGCCGAAAGAGTGTTTCCAATCGACGTGCGGTCGAGCGTTGCGGGCGGTGGATAGGCTGAAGCGAGAGGCTGAGAGGGATAGGCTGAAGTGTGTCGCGAACGGGCGGAGAAACAACGCCTAGGAGCCGGCAGCTTCTGCGGGGGAAGGAGAGAATGACGTCGACGCACTGCTGTGACTTGACCTTTTTGGCACCGTGTAAACAACTGCGTTGGGAGAAACAAAGTACAGTGCGTTGGCACGGAGACATGGATGGACACCTTTACACGTGCTGGTCAAAGAGCGGCTTCGCATCTGAAAGAATCCACTGGGTCACCTATGGGTGTCAAGCGAAGGCGGAGTACCGCGGCCGCCCAACGCGTTGTCGCGAAGAAATCGAGAGCTCCCACTGCTTTATGCTTGCGTGTGAGATCGATGGGTTGGCGCTCATGAGCTGAGACGACCAAGCGAAGTGCGAGAAGGTACCAGTTGTCCTGATTGACCACCCCTGTACATCAGTTCCTTATTTTAAGCAACAGCTTTTCAACAGATAACCAACAGATTCTTGATTGCTGAGACTGCAAGATTTTTCATGTAGGCACCAGTGCTGGCATAGCTCTTTGCATTTATTTACCTGATAGAAAAATAGTGTAGTTGTTGACAAACTTCACTGTAAACAGAAATAAGCCGAGATGGGAGTAAATGACCTTGTCCTCTAGCGCACGTCCCGTTTGGAGTTTTATAAACACCGTCCGGAGGGATTAAAAAATTTACTCCCCATCAATTTACTCCCCATCAGCAGGGGGTTTTTGCATGGTGCCAGGGTTTTTTTATTTACATCCATCGGGGAGCTTTTTCAGGTTAGTATGGAAGTAAATTTTTTGCATCAACCGAGAAAAATAAATAATGTCAGCAGCCGTACCATGCGCAAGCGTAACTTTAATTGAATTAACTTCGAAGCACACAACAATGATTATAGTACTCAAACATGTTCACAACCTTCACGTAATATGACTGCAATAAAGGGAAGTTTATTTTCCGCTAACCAATATACAGGAAATAAAAATATACAGGATAGTAAGGCGCGGTTACATTGTGGTTTGTTTGCGCATACCCGTTACACAGTAACGGCGACTTGGTATGTACAAACTACATGGCACGTTCAGCCTTTATTACACTGTGCCGGCTCGTGTAGGCGTCGTCATCAGGGTGCATCTCACTCTCGCGGAAGTGGCGCAATTTCACCTGTTATGCGATCACAGAAAATAGTCCGCGTGAATAAATTCTTGCGAGCCATTCGGCTCCCTCTGCCTCGTTCTCCACCTCTCCACACGGCAGCTTATTGCTGTCTGGGCCCGGTCGCCATCGTTAAAGCGTGTAAGCTTGCAGCCCTCAGGATTCCAAGGGTGCATTACCCCACTCAGCGCGCCCTTTGGATGCACTTACACTTACCACAGCTTGCTACCCGCAGTGCACACCTACCATTCAGTCACCGGGTATATATAGGCACCACATTTTGACCTCCCATGTAGGCCGGGAGGAACCGTTATTTGCTAATAATGAAGCAATAAACACGCACGGCGTAAGTATGATATTACGTTGGTCTGATGTATGGATTTCAGCACACATGTCTTTTATCCTACGACTGCCTAATATTCAATATTTTTTTAACTATAGCGAAAAGTTTCATCAGTTGGTGCTCTGTCGCACGGGCTGAATTTGCATTAGCAGTACTGTTTGTGGATCCGTGAAATGCACTGAATCATACACAAAGCCCGCGCGGCGTTGAATGAACGCATTAACGAGGCACATTCAGCAGTTTTAGCGATGAACCGAGGTAGACCGCCGCGACCGTGTTCGACGACTAGGCCTCACTCACGAGTACGGCACGGTGATTCGATGAATGACAGCTGGCAATCACAAAATGATTGCTGATGTGCACTTTACGTCTCGTTATTTTTCCCATGCAGAGAAATAGGTGTCCGCTATACACGTAGTTTAAGCTACGGAGCGATAGATTTAAACGAACGAGACGGTTCGCAGTCGCTGTTCTCGTTTATGCATTGCATGGGCATGCATGCATGCTGTACGCTGCTTCTGTGTGTCTGCGCCTCGTTCTGCGCTCGCCTTCGAGTTAGTCATTTGGCAGCTGCGGTCGCAAGACGCAGAAGTCTGTTATTCATCGCAGCAGCCTTTATGTTTTGTAAAAAACATTCATTGCTTCGCCGGTAGTCAGTGCTTGCTAGCTAGCTCGTAGGGCTCGCCACGGCGGCCGGTGTGCAGTGCAGGCTTGATACGATGCGGGCTTGATACCGACGGCATAGCGAGGCCTTCTCACCGCTTAGATGTTGCAGCCGGTGAAATACCGGCGACACTCCGACAACTTACAATCGGCGGAGACGGGGCGAGCGCATCGCCGGCGCAACTCTCACACCGGTTGCCAGCCAGCCGGCCGTGGTCCAGCGAAGCCTACTTCGAACCGCTTTGAAGTGTTACGGTGCAATCGCTGACGATCGTACTCCGCCTTGTTCGGCGCTGTCATTTGACAGCGGCGGTCGCAAGGCGCAGAAAACTGTTAGTCATCCCAGCAGCCTTTATTTTTTGTGAAACACATTCTTCGCCTCGCCGGTGGTCGGTGCTAGCTCGTAGCGCTTGCCACAGCGGCCGGCGCGCAGTGCGAGCTCGATACGATGCCGGCTTGATACCGACGGCATAGCAAGGCCTTCTTACCCCTTAGATGTTACAGCCGGTGAAATACCGGTGATACTCCGAGAAGCCACTATCGGAGTGGGACTCGGTGGCAGAATATATACGTGGGTTCAGAGCTACCTACAGAATAGATCATTTCACTAGCAGACAGAGAATGGCCCGACACCCCAGTATTACTGCAGCCGAGGAGTCCCGCAAGGCGGAGTGCTAAGGCCGACGCTGTTCAACGTAACACTCATTGAACTAGTTGGCAAGCAACCAAGCAGTGTACGACTTTCCATTTATGCTGATGACATCTGTGTGTGGACATCAGGTGTGACTC
The DNA here is from genome assembly GCF_013339725.1 of Rhipicephalus microplus. Classification (NCBI taxonomy): domain Eukaryota; kingdom Metazoa; phylum Arthropoda; class Arachnida; order Ixodida; family Ixodidae; genus Rhipicephalus; species Rhipicephalus microplus. The sequence continues at coordinate 35,969 of NW_023612953.1, forward strand.
GACTTCAACTTCGCGCTCGACTTCAAAAGGCAGCATCAGTGACATCGTACCACTTACGCAAACAAGGGTTTGAAATCGCAAGTGAGAAGTGTGCAGTCGGGGCTTTCACGAGAAAACCAATGTCCGCTTACGGCATATCAATTAACGGGCAGTTGGTGTCATGCAGCCGAAGTCACAGGTTCTTGGGAGTCGTAGTCGACTGAAACCTGTCTTGGACACCCCACGTAAACTAGGTGAAAAAGGGGCTGACTGCCATTTGTCACTTATTCAGGTTTCTTGCTGGAAAAAGTCTGGGAATGTCTGTCGAGTCTATGTTACAGCTGTACAAGGTATTATTTACTAGATTTTTGCGGTATAGCCTACATGTTATATCTAACACGTGCAAAACGAACCTGCGCACAATCCAAAATATTCAAGACCAAGCGCTTAGGATATGCCTTGGTTTACCCCGCTGCGCATCGAGAGCTGAAACAATTGCCATTGCACAGGACTACTCGATCATGACGCACACCACCATTGAAACAATGCGTACGCAGCTCAGGCAACATGCTAGGAATCCTTCCCACCACTTGGCAATGCTCGCTACTGAGAGGCCTCGCACGAAATTTAGTGCAATTGTCTGTGCTCATCGTGCGAAATGTACAACAACCACGTGCACATATACACCGATGGTTCAACCACAGCGTCTGGTTCTGGTGGTGCGGTGGTGATTCCAGCTAGAGGAATCACTCTGCGAATCAAATTGTCACATGTCACTACGTCCACAGCGGCAGAACTTGCGGCTTTGCGTGGCGCCCTAGAATACATCAAATCCCAAAGACCGAGTAAATGGGCTGTGTTTTCCGACTCAAAACCAACCTTACAGAGCATGCAGTCAGTCCTTCGACGAGGTTGCCATGAACAATTAACTTACGAAGTTGTCAAGCTTGTTCACCACGTCACAGAAACAGGCCACGAGGTCAAGCTTCAGTGGCTTCCTGGCCATTGTGGGATCAGTGGCAATGATTCCGCAGACAACGCGGCTCGCACATCGCACCAAGAAGAACACGCCCCTCCAATTTCTTTGTCAAGGACTGACGCTACAAAGCAACTTCGTCACCTGGCACGTAGTCTGAGTCTACAGGAGTGGAACACCCCAAGCATAAGACATACGAAACTATATCAAATAAACCCTCAACTGGAACTTCGACCTCCATCCGGACTTCGTCGAGGTGAAGCTTCACTTCTTTGTCGCCTTTGGTTGGGGGTTGCCTTCACAAAAGCATATGGAGCCCTCATCGGATTGACCGAAAATGCGGAATGCGACGTCTGCTGCACTAAAGAAGACATCGACCATCTGATATGCCATTGTCCTCGATTTGCCTCTGAAAGACAGAAGCTTTCGGACGCATAGCGACAATTGGACGATCGGCCACTCTCTGTGCAGATGCTACTGGAACACCGTCATTGCCTTTCGTCGGCTCAAAAAGCAGTCAAAGCTGTTTTGTGCTTTTTGAGGAATACAGGCCTATGTGACCACGTTTAACTTTTGTGTAGTGCCACCGCTGCATACGCGCCAGCCGATAGACTGACAATCCTCCTTTTTTCTCTCTCTCTCTTTATCTTCTCTTTCCTCTCTCTCTCATCTTTATGCCCCTTCCTATTCCCCCAGCGTAGGGTAGCAAACCGGGCATGTGCCTGGTTAACCTCCCTGCCTTCCCTCTTGTTGTTTATCCCCCCTTCTCCTCCTTTGTCACTGAGGACAAAAGGCTTCGCCGACAAGGCGGAACACCCTACGCACTTTGGCGCAATATTCCTTCTTCTCCTGCTTTGTCACTGAGGAAAGAACCTTCGCCGACGACACGGCGGAACACCCTACGTACTCTGACGCATACTTTCTTCTTCTCCTTTGTCACTAAGGACCAAAGGCTTCGCCGAGGACACGGCGGAAACACCCTACGCACACTGACGTGAAATACCTTCTTTTCCTGCTTTCCCATCTCTGCTGCTCGGTTAAATACCTTCCGCGCGAGATTCCAGAAAATTGTCATCATTTCGTCTGCGCGATACGCAGCGAAGGCTGGGGAAAGCGCGAGATGGATCGAGGGCCGTCCGCGACAGATGACGCAACCCTGCATCACCACGCCCCTTTCCATCGAGAACTTTCCAGGGCTTGCTCGGCCACCGTTGTGAGGAGGTTCGTCGGCGAACCTACGCTTCCGAGAGAAGAGAGACGCGTGCCCGGGGAGTCCTTGGATGCTTGTTTTCTTTTTTTTATCGTTGACCTCGAGGCGTCTCACCGGCGCTTTGTCGCGAGAATCAGGTGGCGCGCCCTTTTTGAGCGCTCGTATAGTGACACTGCCCCCAAATTTAAGAATATTATCTCATAATATTCAAAACCACACAAACGAGTGCGAACAGTCTCCACAGTCTCAGAGACTGTATCACAGTCCGTCGCTCATGACACGTCACATTCACAGTAAATCACTCAATACAATCGCACATTGCAATTCAATCTCACAACACATGAAATATGACCACAGGTACATGAATACGACCCTCCATCACATACTTCAAGCAAAACAAATGTACAAAGGTCTATCATTAAAACAATTTTACAATACTACACATCACATCACCGCAACAAACACTTTAACTCGCTTGACATACAATTGTGACACAGGATAGCAACAACATTAACACAACATATTGCACTCAGCACTGCCAAACACATTCCGATTCGACCTCAACACCTGTCCTGTGGACATTGAGCGGCGCTTGCGCCCTTTCTTGCGGTGCTCTCTCGATCTCTTCTTATTGTTCTTGTTTCTGTTCCGATGAGCCCTTTCCAACGACGGTATCTGAGGCGGCGTCTCAGCCATCGTTGTCCCTTTCGACACCGTTAACCGTTAACCGGAAAGGATCGGTTGAACTTTATGAACCGCTAGCGGTTCATAAAGTTCAACCGATCCTTTCCGGTTATTCACCCGCTTGTTCATGTCACGACATTGGTCCTGGCTGGCCGACTCCGTCACCTTTACACTGTCGGTCGGTTGAGGTCGTGCCGAAGTACGTCCAGCTGCCCAGCACGTGAACTCATTCAACACGATCATCTCCTCATTCACTGTCTCTTGCACTGCGGCTTCACCTTGGCCTCGAGTGAGATCCATATGCTTCTCCGCTGTACCTCGCGGTCCTTGTGTCGGCGGGGGCTCCATCTTCGGGTCTTTCCCCAAACGTTCTGGATCATTCGGCCCTCGCACCCCGTCGATGTTTCCGATGACGAGGTCGTACAGGGGAGTCGTCATGCATGGAGCAGTAACCTTCCCGCTGAAGTACGGGGTTTCAACCTCAATTTCTGCTTCGGGAAGCATCCGAACCGTACTGTCAATTAGGCAGACTGGTTTCGTTTTGCCTGTTAACTCACTTTCCCATACCAAATTTCTCCGCATGATAACCATGGAGCTACCAGTGTCTCTGAACACCGTAATCTTCTTGCCCGCAACTTTTCCAGGCAGCGTTGGCATTCCCTTCGTAACACCGGTTGGCTGTTTTGTCATTACAGCACCCACAAAAGGAAGTTTCTCCCCATTTTTCAACTCTACGAATCCGTCGGTGACGGCATCACCATCGGATTTTGGTGCTGCTAGCACACAGGATACCTGGTGTGTTTGACTCGCTCCGTTACGACATTCGTCTGCTTTGTGCCCAGTCTGACCACACTTGAAACATTTTACTACAGAAGGTCTCGTAAAGTTAGTACGACAGCTGTTAAAGCGGTGACCCACTGGGTTACACAGAAAACATCGCGGAATGCTCTCCGGCGCACGCTTCTTTTCTTCGGGAGCCGATTTCTTCGAATCTACAGGACACTCCTTAAGCTTGGCCAAATTAGTGCCACCTTGCGCTTCCGAAAATTGATCAGCTAATTCAAGCATGTCTTCAAGTGACTTAGCTCTCCTCTCTTTTAAGTGCAGCGACAGGCTTGGGTAGCAACTGGTGAGAAATTGCTCTCTAATAAGGAGCTCTCTAAGCTCATCGTACTCCTGCGCTGTCCCCGAAAGGGAAAATCCGGTGTCGAAATAATGACTAAGTCGGGCGGCGTACTGCGTAGCCGTCTCACCATCAGCTGACTTTCCTGCCCGAAATCTGTCCCGGAATCCTTCCACAGTAAATCTAAATCGCTTCAGTAAAGCAGCTTTCACCTTTGCATAGTTGGCTGCATCGGTCGGCGTCAGCCTACCGTACACACAGAGTGCTTCACCACTCAAGCAAGTACTATAAGCAGTTGCCCATTGATGTTCCGGCCAATTCTGGCTCCTCGCAATCATCTCAAATCTGTGAAGGTACGCGCCAAGGTCGTCCTTCCTTTCATCAAACGCTACGAGCAGCTTGCTTGGGTTCAAGCGGAAGCCATGATCTTCCCGTTCATTGCTTTCAACTCTAGCTTGGACGGGAGTTTCACTTCGCTGTTGCAAACGGAGCCGCTCGAGTTCCATCTCGTGCTGCCGCTGCCTTTCCCTTTCCTCTCTTTATTCCTTCAGCTGTCGCTCCTTTGCCTCTCTTTCTTCTTTCGCCCTTTCACCTGCCAACGTTTCTTTATCCACCGCTTCTTTCTCCTTCTGGCTTACCCACTTCCGTAGTTCGGTGCCAGAAAGACCAATCTTCTCACCAAGAGCTACTAACTTTTCGAGATTCATTGCGTCTCGCAAATGAAGTCTTGCCGCGTGCAAAAAGTATCTGCCAAAATCAGTATATCGGAACACTCCCCTGCACTCGTTAACGAGAACACTGAGCAACACACAAAATCGTTCCGATCGCAGTATCAACAACTCGAGGCTCTTTCTCACTACTTTGGACACACTGTGCACCAAAAAGGTCCTGTCGCGGACGCCAGAATAATTGTCACGGGTCTCGTTAATTAGGGAGGCGATCGCCGGGCTAATTCCAAGGACCTAAATATCGGCCCCCCGAACTGCACCACGAAAGCGTGGACAATTTAGATGTGGTCCTATTTGGCGCACCAGCGGACGCCGGCTGTGGCCCAAAGAACAATTCAGAGCCGAGAGTTGATAAACAAAACTAAATTATATTCTCGATTACGGCAAATCAAATCGATACGCAAGTATGCACACTCGACAATAGTTGAATACAATGTGTCACCAATCAAACAACCTACTACACAGTACAATCAGCCACACTTGAAACAACGGACAGAGACAACGATGCGCACTACGATGCAGTCGCATGCATCGAACAACCAAGACACTTAAAGACTAAAGAGTTAGAAAACTTATTCCGTCCAAAGTTCTTGGAACAAAAGTCTGATCGATACTCTTTCGAGAATCACTCACTCAAAGTCCAGTCTTGTTGTCGTTCCGCTGCCCCCGAAATTTCTCTTCCAGGAAACCTCGCGTCTTCAATTGACCGCTCTCCAGGCTCCACACTTCTTCGCCGGTAACATGTCGGCTTCCCACAATCAGCTGTTGCCACGCGTCTTCGCTCGCTGGCGGTAGACACACACTCTTGCCTGTAGCACGAGTCTTCACCCCTCTGGTGGAAATCCTGTTCTTCTCCTCCTTTGTCACTGAGGACAAAAGGCTTCGCCGACAAGCAGGAACACCCTACGCACTTTGGCGCAATATTCCTTCTTCTCCTGCTTTGTCACTGAGGACAAAACCTTCGCCGACGACAGGGCGGAACACCCTACGTACTCTGGTGCATACTTTTTTCTTCTTCTTTGTCGCTAAGGACCAAAGGCTTCGCCGACGACACGGCGGAAACACCCTACACACACTGGCGTGAACTTCCTTCTTATCCTGCTTTCCCATCTCTGCTGCTCGGTTGAAAACCTTCCGCGCGAGATTCCAGAAAATTCTCATCATTTCGTCTGCGCGATACGCAGCGAAAGCTGGGCAAAGCGCGAGATATTTCGAGGGCCGTCCACGACAGATGACACAGCCCTGCATCTCCACGCCCCTTTCCATCGAGAACTTTCCAGGGCTTGCTCGGCCGCCGTTGTGAGCAGGTTTGTCGGCGAGCCTACGCTCCGAAAGAGAGACCTGCGCCCGGGGAGTCCTTGGATGCTTGTTTTCTTTTTTTTTATCGTTGGCCTCGAGGCGTCACTCCGGCGCTTTGTCGCGAGAATTTGGCGGCGCGCCCTTTTTGAGCACTCGTTTTGTGACATCGAGCGAAGCCTACTTCAGACCGCTTCGAAGTTTTTGACGGTGAAACTCCAGGAGCAGCCGCTGACGATCGTAACAGCTTACTTTTACTACCATTAAATTATTCTTTGAAGTTTTTTTGTTACTCGGCCATTTGAAGCGCGGCATTCACCACGTTTTATTGAGGAATCGGACCGATGTGCTGCGTGGTTTAACGGTGCGAAATATATTGAAATGTTCCCAGTAAATACCAACCGGTCATTGCAATTCTTCGCTGCACTTATAATTTCGTTGCCTGTTGACGGATGCTCACTTGGTTAGCCACACCAAGCAACTGTGTTTCACACCGACGTGCAAACATATGCCCGTTCATACACACGCATGCGCATTCACACGCACGCACGCACGTCACGCCCAAAGAGGGTTTTTAAAGCTTCCATAGGGAGATTTAACTACGTGACCTTAAACTACCTCGGGAGTTTAAACAGGTCATGCCGTTCATAAACCCTGTCATTAAGCAGGGGGCGTTTTACGGCGACATGTGACGAGTTCACTCCCTACCAGGGAGTAAATAATTGGGGCAGTAGAGTTTTGTGGGCCAATGTGCTGGAGCAACCCGCATCTCGGCTAACTTTTGCTTACAGTGCTTCTACGCGTAGGCTTCCATTATTGGTAGTTTTTCCAGGACTTGCAGTGGAAAAAATTTCGATATATAAGACGTGCTGTAGAGCAAGGGTTCCTTCATCCTCATTATTCATCATTTCTTAGCTACAATGCCGTGCCTCTCGCGCTACTCGTGCTCGGAACTGGAGGCACGTGCTAGAACAAGTCTATCTATCTATCTATCTATCTATCTATCTATCTATCTATCTATCTATCTATCTATCTATCTATCTATCTGTCTATCTGTCTGTCTATCTGTCTATCTGTCTATCTGTCTGTCTGTCTGTCTGTCTGTCTATCTGTCTATCTATCTATCTATCTATCTATCTATTTATCTATCTATCTAGGCACCTACGTTTTTGAGCGCTCGTTCAGTGACACCTGTGCTCATCGTGGCTCTTCAATAATGTTTCAAGGAGCTCACTGAAATGTTTTCCTGTATAAAACACAGACGACAGCACAGGTTTCATGACTCCCGCTTTTCTTGAGTCTGCCCACTATAAGGGCGAAGCGGGCCTTGGTTCCCGTTCATATTATAAACGAACATGGCCTCATCTGTGAGGCGATCTCACATGGGATATCTTTCTCCTTTAGATGATGAAAGGGTTAGTGATGCGAATGTTGGTAATTGATTATTTTTGTCATGTTTGAATTTATTGAGTTTACACTTCAAGTGCCTTAGGAATGAGGTATAGCATGACTGTGCAAAAAATGATGAATAATGCATTACCTGATGCAGAGTGTTTTTGCCAGTATTTTTCTGTATTGAACACGTCACCGAAGCTTTTCACGTCGTACAAAAATCTTCAATCTTTAAAGGTATAACTGCACTGAGCAGACAGGGACATGAAAAGCACAGTTATACCTTTGAATAATGAATATCAGCCAACTAGCCCGATTTGGTGCTGTCTACTGTATAAAAACTGGCAAATTTCGAACAATTTTTCGTGATTTATTTGGCACTTAAGGGTTCAAGGCATCACAGTTGCGCTCACATACATTATCTGCGTAGAGAACAAATTGTTTTGAATTGAAAATTGACCATTTACCTGTTTTTGCACAAAGCTACCACGAAATACATACCGATTTCTCGGAAAGAAAGAAAAAACATTGTGCTTCTAGGCTTAAGCCTAGAACCAGCACCCTTTGGGGGTTGTTACTCTACAGATATAACTAGGAGGCTAACAATGAGTTTTGCAAGTGCCAATAAGCCAAAATGTCTGAGCATGTACATTGAATGTGGCAAGAGACCTGCGGAAACATGTGCAGCTTCGAGCACGTGATTCTTTTACCATATATTTATGAAATCAAGTTTCAAAAGATTACTTGCAGCTGGTTATCAGTGTCCATGCACTTCGAGTTGAATTCACCCTCGCACTATGATTGCTGGCAGCATATTGGTTAGCTTAAACGGTACATAGATCATCCCGAAAACGCGCCGGTCACGGTTTCAAACTGTACACCATATCAAATTTTTTACCAACTAAAATGGTTCTTCATGACAAATTCATATGGACTATTTGCAGTTTTGTGCAACAAACAGTAGTGGATGGCCATTTTCACATACATTACCCCCCCCGTTCTGTAAAACGGAGCTGTTATAAACGAGTTATTCTCTTGTAACTGACAGCACATCACAGTGTTTGTAAAACTGGACAGTTTCTCAACACACCCTACTGAGAACTGCGCAGCTGGATTGTGGGGCTAAAGCATATGGGCAGTTTGTGCCATCGAGCAAGCTTTTGTTATTATTATGAGGCCCAGCAGCACATAGTGCTGGGATTGTTGACATAGTTCTTAGAAGGCAGTGTGGGTTAACATAGGCACTGCTGAAGTTGAGGCATCTCCCTTATGGTGCAGACGAAAAATGGCTGCAGAGATTTTATGTTACCGAGAGAAAGCAATGGAAGGCATGGCACCAGGACACCATACCATTTACGAGTTTGCAAGGCATACAATCTTGGCAGGTCAACTGCACCAAGTCGGATGAACTGTAAACAAGAGAGCCACAAGGTGCTTCTACGTGTCAGGCTGTACGTCACGAAAATTGAGCTCAAGAAAGCGCATAGTGTGCATTGTAGGTGACGGCATCTGTTTGTATATCACAGCAAGGTCGACAACTGGGCTAGTTGGTAGAGTTCCGTTTTGATTATAGCAATGCAAACAACAGGACGAAGTGGACATACATCACAAATAAGCTAGTTGTACAGTTGAGCGAGAAGGGTTCAGCAAGAGTTTCATGCCACGCCTTGAGTATCGGCTGCCACCGAACAATGTGTTTCGCCTTTCTTATCTAGTTACACCTGTATATATATCACAGCTGACCTCCCAGACAAATAGGTATTCTATGGGTGTCATACTGTCAATTTTGATCACGAAGGAGTCGGAGCAGATAGAATTTCTCTGCCGTGATTACTGCAAGCCGGTTGCAGAAAGTAGTCGGCCACTATTGAGAAATTTGATCTTGATTGGGCTCAAATGCAATCATCAGTGCATTATGCACTACGGTATCATCTGAGTGGGCGCTGGGCAGCCATTCATGCCCATCAGCAAAGCAATTTATTCGCACCATACTTAACACACTTGATTGGGTGTGGTGCCCACGCGTGCATGCACGTTGACGATCGTGTCTCAATCATCGGAAATGAATTTTCAGAGTTCGACAATCTAGTGCAAGTGATCGATCAAACGGCTCGTACATTTCGAAAGTAGAACGCGTGACGATTGTACAAAGCCCTAAGATCAATTGGAAGTTGCTTCATAGCGCGTGCCTCACTCACCAGTCGTAGTGGTCGAGTACGAATATCCAAGAGTGAAGAAGTATCACACCTTCACATGTGACAAAACATACGCCAAACTTCATAACAAATGCAAAAATTAACGCGTATAACTCAACAAAGTCGCGAAACAATAATTTGTGTCGCGTAAACTTTGCATGAATGTTTGCAAGTAAACAATCCGCCATTACAGACAACGTCAATGTCAATCGAGCTTTTTGTAAATTTGGTACGAAACGCAAAGCAGCATAAAAAACGTACAAATACTGCAGCAATAATAATAATAATCTAAGCAATCAAAAACTAATATTTTAAACTGATTTAGACTCCTCCGTGAACTTCAATTGACGCGCCATGCACCTAATCCACGCGGCTTGAAATGTAACTGCCTTGCATCACCGTTACGAAAGTAGTGCAGACACCGCGTTCATGCATTATCTACGCAAGAAGACAACCAGGTCACGTTTTCACAATAAGCTTTTATATATTGCCGTTGGTTGTAAGTGCTAGGCCATCACTCTGAAAGAATATAAAACTTTGGCCAGGCTTTTGATATCTTGGTTTTTCCAGAGCTTTGGAGAATCTAAAAAAATTGAAATGATAAATAGTCGGTGAGTAATTGCAGGTCAAGAAATTCATTACCTAAACACTAGGCAATACGTTGAATAATTAAGCAGCTGTATCAGAGCAGATGAGACTAAAATTTTATTATTAGTGGAAGCCTCAGTCCAGTGCCAATGTTAACACAATGTACTTGTCACCAGTGCACCTGTTCAGACAGTGGTCATCATCAGCAATTGTAATTTTTGTGGTTTTACGTGCCGAAACATTGATATGATAAGGCACGACGTAGTGGAGGGCTCCGTAAATTTTGACCATCTGGTGTTGTTTAACGTGCACTGACATTGCGCGTACTACAGTTTACTACAAACATTTGTCAGAATTACGCCATCAAATCGACGATACCATTCACAAGAGCACGTGCGTCCTGTCCAATACCAAAAAGGGAATGTGAGCTTAGAGAGAAAAACAATAAGTGACGCAAGTCGCAGTACTTCCAGTGCGATCGCGAGCGGCAATTAGCCCTTCTGTGCATTCTTTTATTTTCCACGCGACAAGCACACGAATATTACCTAGCTGGCCCAGTTAATACACGTGCAAGCGATCACGTGCTGTACAGCTGCACTACAAAAGATGATAATAATGTACTAGAATGGCTTTTCCTAACAACTATCAACCGGTTAAAGCATGGGTAACTCACCTTTATCGTTGAGAAACGTGCGCTGCACGTACACGGCGACGAATTCTTGCGTTGCAATGTGGTGCCTCACATACTCTTCCCGTGAAGACAGGCCAACGCCACAAACGTCACGTTTTCACGCGCGTATTGACTTTTAGGGTTACTTTGTGGACGTCCCTGACATGCCGAAGCGTGTTTTTCCTCTTGGTGAACAACATACTGCAAATCTCGCAACGACGGCTTTCGTCGTCAGTGACAGCTCGATCACAGTTAACTTGCGCCATTTCAAAGCGGAGTAAACAGGAACGGACATTGTTACGAGCACCTGTATTTGTAGATTTTCGTGCAGCATTGTAATCCAATTACCCACGACATGCAATCGTTGCCCCGTGACGATATTTATAACGCGAGAACAAAACGACGACACAGAGACAAGAAGGACACGAAAGACACGAGCGCTATAACTATCGTCATGCCATACCAACTTGCCCAAGCTGCCACACTTTTATGCCCCGTGAGTAGTGAAGATGACACCAAGGACGAAATTCATCAAGTGACATACTAGGCGCTGCGTGGCGATACGGTGGAAAGTCAAAACTAACTTAGGTAAAAAATCTTCAAGTGACGTCACATGTGAGTGACGTAGCAGTGACGTCATTTATTATTCGCGACAGAGTCCAGATTCCGGCGAAAAGCATGTGAAGTCACCGCCGTACGTCTCGCTCCAACGTGTAAATCTTGTCCGTCTCTACTTGTCGTAATGCACGAGTGTGCAGATGCCGCCTGTCTACGCAGGGAGCCCCGATACTAGGGAGTTTTAGTGCTGGGTACGCATTCTCTTGGGGCCTTGCGGGCTTGGAAGCGCGCGGCGTTGCGTGCCCAACCCATACCCAACCGGAATTCCTTTTAGTTGGCACCACGGTGGCACGCACGCAAACGCAAGCCGCACGAAGGTCACACGCGCTCGCAGCGCCATAGCGTCTTGTCGCGTAAGTATTATTTAGGTATTTTTATGACTTAAAATGTTAAATTAAACATACATAGCGATCAGGACACTTTTTATTGTGTACAGTATCCTGGTATACGCAAAAAAATGAAAAGACAAAGTTAATGTAACGGCAGTGTCGACATCTTGTGACACTTCAGGCAACCACAGTCATGAACATGTTAGCTTACGCGTAATGTTTCTGAGGTGAAAATGAATAAATCGTTACTCATTTGTAATATTGTCGCTGCGCAGTTTTTGCACCAGATGTACCATGCACAATGTTTCTGCAATAACAAAAGTGTGGTTGTCTGTTCACTATGACCTCGCTAGATGGCGCCACCTAGTCAGCTGGGGGAGATGGCAAATTTTTAGTTCTATGTTCCAGGCCATTCTAGCTGTGGAAATCTGGCTGAAACCGTGTAATCGCTATAAGTGATCGCACTTTGGCTTTTTTAACTCGACGGCAAGAGTATCCGCAGTGCGGATACCGTGAATTTTCGCGAAGGTGGACCTTACAAGGCGGCCGATCCATGCTGTCCGAGATTTCGCGACTTTGTGCCATGCTATCGTATAGTGGCTAGCCACTATAATATTTGCGCTTAAAACTTAAAAGTCAAAGTGGTGGCTCAGGCCAGCCTCAGCTTTGCTCGCCATCAAGGTAACATGATGCGCCAGCATGTGCGCCACGGCAGCTTATCTCCGCTAGGAGGCCAGTGGTGGCAGCGTTGTTTATGGCCGCACAGACGCATCGCCCCAGCGATCTTGCGACGCATCTCTTTGGGGCTTCGCGCATGCGCAATACCGCCGCCCCATCATCCTACGTACGCAAGCCGCCTGCGTACCCAGCACTAAAACTCCCTACTGTTTACTTACGGTACTTACGGCTTCAGTAGTTGGTAAACCCCAAAGCATTCGAATCACAGGCATTGACACAGCGCAGCACCGCGATCACCCGCTCCTCTCCCCGCGAGCACGGCTTGGCGACCACAAGGCAAGGTTCCTTTTGGCGTTGCGTAAACTGTTGCCAGACTGAAAGAGTCAGTGTTGCCAGACTGCCGCTAAATTTGACTGCAAAATTTTTTGTAGTTGTGGCTTCTCTGTGAGATTTTGGTGCCATCCGTGGTGCATTTCGTGAACGAGCGACGCTGGCCGTTCTAATTAACGGAATGAACCGCGCCTAGCCGAAGTCGAGCGCGGTTCGATAAAGCAGCTCGATAAAGCAGCCTTCCAGGCGCACATAGCTGTAGCATATCCGACGTACCCCGATTAACCAGCCTTGGAACGCTTATTCATCACATGTATATACGAGTCCGAACGATACGTCTTGTGCTGACACAGCTAGGGGAAGCCTGGCGTCCCCCGTCGTAGCGCGCGGTCGACGCGACACGATCAGCTGAGAGAAAAAAAAAGAAAAGTAAGGGGGGAGGGGGGCAGCGCATCACCTCCTGCGACTCTATTCAGTTTTCCCCGTCATCCCTAATCTGAGAGGCGATATATTGATTGTACAGCTGCGCACACAGCAAGGAACGCGCCTCGACTTCTGCTAAGCGCGGTTCATTCCGTTAATTAAAACGGCCTCTTAATTGCATGGCAGTGCCACACTCGACTTCTGCTAGGCTCGGTTCATGCCGTTAATTAATACGAATTCTGTAATGCGCGGTTCATTCTGTTAATTAAAACGAATTAAAACGGACTCCTAATTTTACAGCAGCACCACGCTCTACTTCTGCTAGGCTCGGTTCATTCCGTTAATTAAAACAGCCAGCGTCGCTCATGCACTCGCGAAATGCACTGCGGATGGCACCAAACTCTTACGAAGAAGCCACAACTACAGGAGAAAATGTTTCAGCCAAACTTAGCGGCAGTCTGGCAACAACCACCCCAGAGTTTGGCAACTGACGTATGCAACGCCAAAAAGGAACCTTGCTAACCACAGAACACCTAGCAGTTGAACACCTAGAACACCCAGCAGGTGACGGCGGCGAAGACAGACGAGGGCGTCAAGCATTGCGCGGAAATGACGTTTGCAGCAGTGGTAGCCAATAAGCGCCGTAGCAGACGACATGGCCGTCTGCCCTCTCTTTCATGCGTTCTCCAGCATATGGTTGTCAAACACGCCGCCCATTCAGGGGGCATTGTCACCGCAGTGGTTTGTTGCTATCGTCTGATTGTGGGGGAGCTCGCCTGTATTAGCGCTTGTTTGTGAGGAGAAAAAAGGCTGTATTACGAAATATACGATTCCAGACAATACATGTCGCAGAGAAATACGTGCTCATGTGCCCACCGCAATGCGTCAGCGTCTGAGTGCGTGAAGGCGCACCCATGACTACCGCGAGACCGAACCCTGAAATAGAGCACTGCTCGGGTAGATTTTTCCAGCCCAGCCCGGTCCGAAGACATCCGACTCCAGCCCGCCCAAGCCCGGCAAGGTGTTTTGAAATATGGCCCGCACCCGGCCCGGGCCCGAAAAGCTTGGGCCTGGCCCGGCCCGTTTCAGCACGTTATGCCTTGAACAAAACTAGTCACTGTCCACTCTTCGGTTATTTGAAGATACCTTCCTCACTCAAGATATATTCTAGTGAGTGTTTTGGAACTTCTTCCAGAGTGATGACGTTTCACTGTTATACACTGTGTAATTTCGGGTAATTATGCCCGTAACACATTTGAAAAATAATTGCAGGGTATAAAACATAATTGTAGTCATAGCTGGCTGTCTCATGTACGTAGTGCAAACCACACTATGTTGTTTTTCGACTTCAAAAACAGTTACCAGATATACTAACCCCAAAAAATGAAAAAAATGTCAGGCATTTATATTGTGAGTCTACATAAATTGCATGCGAGCCAGGGCTCTCGAGTAAAAGTAACTAATTTCCGGCAAACTTCATTGAATAAGCCACGCAATAAAAATGCACTCAAGCTATTTCCGAGAGGAATATACCAGGCTGGCCAGCCTTACATGAATAAAGCTATCGCGTTGGCTTCTCGGCTATCTCCAACATATACACTACATTTCCGAGCTCAAAACAAGAAGGTTGTTTTCCCCACCCTTCTTCCCCGAGTCGCCGCCACTACAGTTCCATATTCTGTCAAAGCGACCCACATACATTAGCAAGTGAGCCACCGTTCTCGTTGTTCCCGGAAGGTGCCTGTTTTGTCGTTTTCTCGTGACAGCATTCGATCTTTTAAATTGTTATGCCCTGGTGGGAAAAACTCTGTGGAGCCTTTAATGGCGCTCAGCGCAGTGCCTTCTACAACATGGTTGTTGTTGTTGTCCACCTATTATTAGTGGCGCATACCCACTATGGGGGATTGGCTAAGAATCGAGTGGTTTTTAAAATTTACTGTTCAGATTTGGAATGAGGAGGTATAATAGAAAGATTGCCGATAGCCCTAGGCAAGTGTGGTGCTTAATGTAATGCGTACAAATATTTACATAAACGATTTTATTGTTATGAATAGAGCAATATAATCTGATTTTGTACGTATATAATTATGTGGACTTGTAGGATAATGAAATGGTTAATTAGTCAACCTATTATTGCATCAATATAGTTTCGGATGGCCGCGCCTACTGTCGCATTAGAGAAACACAAATGGAAGCTCCAAAGACAAAATAACAGGGCAGAAGATAAGTCCATACCAATACCACGTAAATGGTATTTCTAATAGGGTTTTTCGTAATGTGTTAAACCACCGCTAGGTCAAAAAGAAATGGTCTAATGTTTCCCAGTTCATCACAGAATGCGCACAGTTGGCGAAGGTGCCTGAGCAGACCTGTGTTTTTATAGAAATTTAGATTTGGTACCCGGCAACGCAGCCTTGTGATAGCTATTCTGTTTTCGAGTGCAACGAACGTCTCTTCGCCACGATATAATAAATGGCGGATATTCTGTAGAGTTTCTTAGTGCTGAAACTTTAAAGACTTTCATAAGCGTACGTCTGCGGATCTAGCAGCAGTCACATAAGCGGATGATGGACAGAGTGGGTAGAATTGGTTCACTGATTGACGACTTAGCTAAGGAATCGGCTATTTTATTTAGAAACAAACCTTTATGTCCATGGCGTTATTCGAACACTCCAAGAACAAACAAGCCTCTGCCCCACTACCCTTCTTCGTCTCGTAAGTCCGTGTCGCGCGCAAGTTTCGACATCGTCCCACTACGACAATATGACATACCTTACCTAATATTCTCCGCAGGACAGCCTTTTGAAGTCCGTGTCATCCTTCCTCGAATCGTCCCCACAACAAATGACGCCACACTTTTCACCTTACTTGTACGAGGTTACGTGAAGTCCTATAATAACGTGTGTCACAAGCCTCGACTTTAGTTTCATGACTATCTGTATTAAGCGTTAGTTCCTTATCGGAATCTGAAACTCTGTACGATAAACAAACGGAAGCCTTCAGAGATGCGGTTAGCCTCAATGACACTTCAAATGTTGGCTCTCTATTAACTGGCACACGTTTAACGATTATCGCAGTAGTCTGCTCACGTAGCCACAGTCACCATGTCGACACTGCTGACTTGATTGAGGATACACTGTCTTTTGGGAAAGTGTTGTAGTTGTTGATGAAGCATGAGTCCAAATTGCGTGCATGCATCAAAATTACAGCGTACTTTTTTAACACGTGGGTGTCATCTTTGTGACTAGAACCGTTCAACATAGCCCAGCGCGAGTGCTATGAAGGCCACCACGGCGACGGCGCCGATGCATGTCACTCGCATTGAAGTGTGCGTACGCTGATATTGCAGCAGCTATTTAGAGCCAGTTGCCGTCTTCTGAGTAGACGCGCTGTCGAATGGAGAGCTGATGCCAAGAGTACCGGCCTTCGACTGGTTGGACATTGAAAGGTACTCTTCTGCTCCGTTCGAAGCGGCGTCATACACAGCTGGGGTTCTTATCGTAACCTATTTCGCCAATACCTTCTGGCAGTTTCTCAAAAGTTGATCTCCGCGTGTCCGTTTTTCTGTGTGACTTCATACTTTTTACACAAGGTTGAACTGGCTCTTTCTTCAAAGAAATGGCAACACTGTCATGATCCTTTGCTGATGTCCTTCGTAGCGCAAGTTCATCGCGACCATTTCGGAAATTGATGGCTTCTTTGAACACTCTTATATCGATGTCTTGCTTCGGGAACGTCTTTCCTGCAATATACTATACTGCTATCGAGCTCCAGAACCGTTGTGACGAGTCAGAGAAGTTCTCCTCCCGATAGATAGATCTCTGTTCGCAGGATGCAGATACGGCTGTTCGAATACTGTCCACTTTCCTCCTCGACGGATTAGATAGTCAACTCCACTTTAACAAAGCAGTAAGAGTGATTACTGCTCTGTTATTCGTTACCCAATGGACTTAGCTGTCAGTTGGCACTACTTTCCACAATCGGTCCTACCCAATCAGAAGACATACTGCGGGTTCGCATGTGATGCTTGGGGAAAACCACTGCATCCGCCAATAATTTAACTTCTTGCAATGATGACTTTACGAACCTGATTCGTCTTTAAAGATTCATGGACGTCGCTACAGATGAAAGAAACGACAGCCACTTTTATCTGCAAGACTTCCGGCAGTAATTACAGAAATTAAAACAACTGACTTTTAACCAGTGCAAACGGTTAGTCGAGTCGAATGGGCGAATGAAATTCTTCTACGAATAGTTACAGCCACATCAAATTTTTGAAAGGTGGACACTGGTAATCACAGCGGAGCGATGAAATCTGGCTAATTAGTTTGCTCACTAAACCATAACTGACGCACAAAACAGCGCATCTATCATTCACTTTAAAAGCGCACTAATTCACAAGGTAATTGTTTTAAGCTGTGCAAACGTACAGTTGTTTTAATTTCTTTATTTACTGCTGTGTTTAATATTTTTACACATCTCAAGATGCCTTGGGTCGAAGTAAGGCAACGCCGCATGTAGCATGCGATGGCTTCTTGTTGTAATTTTTAAGTAACATTGGACACATTTCTTGAAACACCCAGTAAATCAGGTGCTTATCACAAGGTTTTCATTTATCTGTACGGTTAGAAACAAAACGCGTGTTATAATATAGTAAACTGTAAAACGACGGAGAAGCGCCATTGTATGCCTGTAGCTATGAGTATCAGAATGAACTAGATATTTTATTGATATGTGGGGTTTAACGTCCCAAAAACCAACATATGATTATGAGAGACGCCGTAGTGGAGGGCTCTAGAAATTTCGGTCACCTGGGGCTCTTTAACATGCGCCCAAGTCTGAGCATATGGGCCTACAGCATTTCCGCCTACATTGGAAATGCTGCCGTTACAGCCGGGATTCCATCCCGCGAACTGCGGGTCAGCAGCCGAATACCTTATAGCCACTAGTTTACCATCGAAGGCGAGAGAAAAAGCTGTCGTTTGATTCCGCTTCACCACGTAAATGGATGTCTAGCCATGGTTATCCTTCTACTTACTTCGGGTATCAGTTCGAAATGTTCCGATGCTAAAATGCACAAACTTCAACCATCCCAACTCACCACGCCGAGAGCAGTCTTACCCAGTTCCCAGCCATGCGAGCACTACAGGCTTATCGTGCCGGCCGCGTCGGTGTAAATGTTACCGGCGCTTCTTGCTTTGTGTACACACAACTTTAAAGTGTGAGAATAACTGTAAAGTATAGTTTAGACATCCATGAACCTAAATCAACTATTTTGCCTCGTGTCGATGTTCGCACAAAGAGCGCTGACGATCGATGCGTCACGCTTTCAGCTACGCAGGCTGTCACTGAAAGCGGCTGGCTGCACTTAGTCGGTACTTCTCTGACTGATATGTAACAACACACAATTTCCAGTTAGTAATTTCTTACGCCTTCGTGATCTGACACCCTGGCATACGTTTTCAGCGGATTGCATTAGTATTCCTTGGGGTGTTTCTTTAATTGTTGGTATTGATATAACTGCATATATCTACACTTGCACGCCCGCTATACTGCCAGCGGAGGCCAGAAAAACGGCTGTCGCTCGGTATCGCCACTCCGTAAATGCATGTCTGGCAATGACAGACCTTCTACTTATTTCAGGTAGAGACTGCGTAACAGTTAGAAATGTTGCGAAGCTCAAATGCAGAAACTTCAAGCATCGCAACTCAGCTGCTCCGAGACCGGCCTTACCCAGCGCCCCGTCCCAGCGAGACCTATCATGCTGGCTGCGTCGGTGCACATGCTGCCGCGCTTTTTACTTTAAGTAGGCTCAATTCTAAAGTGTAAGAATGACTGTAAAGTACAGTTTAGACATCCCTGGGCCTAAATCAACCATTTCTCCGCGTGTGTGGTGCCCGCACAAGGAGCGATGCCGATCGATGTGTCGTGCTTTCAGCAACGCAAGTTGTCACCGAAAGCCTTCTTCTGAGCGCAGTATCCGGTAATTCTCTAACTCGTATGTAAGAACACGAAACTTTGAGTAGGTAATTTGGTACGCCTTAGTGAACCAACAGACTGGAATACTTTTTCAGCGGATTGCATTAGTAATTTATTAGGCGGTTTCTTAGTTGCAGGTATCGGTATAACTGCAAATATGTAATCTGGCACGCCGGATGTATACTGCTATATTGTCACTTGCGCCAAAAAACTCAATATGCCCTCGTGTGCGCACATATGTGCCAAACAAGTCATTTTAAATCATCTGTACATGTTGACCAGTTACAACTGCGAGAACCGATTGTCATAGAAAAAAAACTATCGGCAGCAACAGCCGACAATCTGTGGCTGCTCCTCCATGCGAATTGGAGCTTTTTCAGAGTTAAGATGTATATGCTTCAAAAAAAAAAAAAAACTCCGAGCTCTTGCCAATATCCGCTCGTCATTGGGTGCCCGGAAGCCGTTCGTCAATGTAGAATCAAGACGCTATTGTTATTTGGAAAGAAATATCACGTCAATCTTGACTGTGTGACTTGTAAACATGAAGTTGAACGGCGCGTTCTTTGCATAAATAGTCATTTTACAACCCAACAAGAACGTTCTAACATAGCGTAGTAGGTAGTGTAGCCGGTTTTAAGTCAGGAGGTGGCGAATTCAAATTCCGTCAGGAGGCATTTTATTTTGTTTCGTCTTTTCCTTTTTTATTTTTAAATGTAAATGCGCACAATATTTATTTATTTATTTATTTATTTAATTATTTATTTATACTTTTCTTTATTGCGAATGGGCACAACCGTTTCAACCCTGTGAAGCCATTTTGCGCAGAATATTGGGACGCTGCCGCTCCAGCGTCCCCGTACCAGCACTGGGAGGCGCTGGTACGAGCGCAACACTGGGCCCATAATCAGGCATGGCGCTGGAGGCTGGTACCCAGTGGCTCTGATTTTTGCAATAGGCAGGTGGGCTGTCTTGCATTAGAATATATTTCTAAAGCACACATCATAAATAACAGCCCAATTGCAGCCTTATAACCTGAATCAGTGACACCATGAAGTGTCGTTGTGGCTTATTGCGTTGGAGAACATTTTGGCTGCAGTCAAACGTTCGAAAGCTTTCCGCACAGCAGTCAGTTGCAATCTTATGATCGATATCTGTGACATCACGATGCCTCGAGTGTGGTTTGTTGCTTTAGAGAATATATCGACCACTGACAACGCCCAAAGGTCTTCCATACAGCATTAAGTTGCAGTCTTATGAGCAGTGAGCCCGGCAACAAGCAGAGCCATCCTAATTTTGCCTCATACTGCAGGTTGCGATGATCGTTCTCGGAAACCAGGCTTCTAGTGACGCCTGCGCTGCTTCGACAACATTGGCGAGTGTGGTCCACGACGCTGGCGGTCATTCATCGACACTCGGTGAATCCAGCATCGTTGATCAAAGCTTCCCACGTGCCACGGGCTGGCATATCACCTCACGAACAGTGACGTCAAGTCACGTGCCTCATCGTATGGGCTATAAAAGCACCCGACAAGCTGTACTTCACGAGTGGGCGAGGCAACAGTGAGCTCGGAAACATGCTGAGCAATCCTTTTTGCCTCATGCTACATATTGCGATGGTCGTTCTCGGAAACCGAGCTTCGAGTGGCGCCTGCGCTGCTTCGACAACGTTGGGAGTTGTGGTCCACGATGCTGGCGGGCATTTATCGACACTTGGTGAATGCGGCATCAAATATCCACGTTTTCCAAGTGCCACTGACCGGCATATCACCTTATAAACAGAAACACAAAGTCTCGTGCCTAATCGTATGGCTACAAAAGCACCCGACAAACATGCTGAGCAATCCTTTTTGCCTCATGCTACCTGTTGCGATGGTCGTTCTCAGAATCCGGGCTTCTAATGGCGTCTGCACTGCCTCCACAACGTTGGTAGGTGTGGTCCACGATGCTGGCGGGCATTTATCGACAATTGGTGAATGCGGCATTAAAGATCAACGTGCCACTGCCCGGTATCACCTTATAAACAGTTACGCAAAGTCACGTACCTCATCCTATGAACATAAAAGCACCCGACAAACTATTTCCCCAGTGGGCGAGGCAGCAGCGAGCTCGGCAACATGCTGAGCAATTCTTTTTGCCTCATGCTACATGTTACAATGGTCGCTCTCGGAAACCGGGCTTCGAGTGGCGTCTGCGCTGCTTCGACAATGTTGGTAGGTGTGGTCAACGATGCTGGCGGGCATTTATCGACACTTGGTGAATGCGGCATCAAGGATCCACGTGTTCCACGTGCAACTTACCAGTATCACCTTATAAACAGTGACGCAAAGTCACGTGCCTAATTGTATGGCTACAAAAGCACCCGACAAACATGCTTAGCAATCCTTTTTGCCCCATGCTACATGTTGCGAAGGTCGCTCTCGGAAACCGGGCTTCGAGTGGCGTCTGCGCTGCTTCGACTACGTTGGGAGGTGTGGTCCACGATGCTGGTGGGCATTTATCGACACTTGGTGAATGCGGCATCAAGGATCCACGTGTCCACCGACCGGCAACTCACCTTATAAACAGTGACGCAAAGCCACGTGTCTCATCGTATGGCTATAAAAGCACCCGACAAACTGTATTTCACCAGTGGGCGAGGCTGCAGCAAGCTCGGCAACATGCTGAGCATTCCTTTTTGCCCCATGGTACATGTTGCGAAGGTCGCTCTCGGAAACCGGGCTTCGAGTGGTGCCTGCGATGCTTCGACTACGTTTGTAGGTGTGGTCCACAATGCTGGCGGGCATTGATCGACACTTAGTGAATGCGGAATCAAGGATTCACGTTTTCCACGTGCCACTGACTGGCATATCACCTTATAAACAGTTACGCAAAGTCACGTACCTCATCGTAAGGCGTTAAAAGCACCCGACAAACTGTATTTCACAAGTGAGCGAGGCAGCAGCGAGCTCAGAACAATGCTGAGCAATCCTTTTTGCCTCATGATACATGTTGCGAAGGTCGCTCTCGGTAACCGGGCTTCGAGTGGCGCCTGCGCTGCTTCGGCTACGTTGGTAGCGGTGGTCCAGGATGCTGGCAGGCATTTATCGACACTTGGTGAACGCTGCATCAAGGATCCACGTGCCACTGACCGACATATCACCTTATAAACAGTGACGCAAAATCACGTGCGCCTTCGTATGGCTATAAAAGCACACAACAAGCTTTACTTAACCAGTGAGCGAGGAATCGGCGAGCTCGGCAACATGCTGAGCAATCCTTTTTGCCTCATGCTACATGTTGCGAAGGTCGCTCTCGGAAGCCGGTTTGAGTGGCGTGTGTGCTTCTTTGACTACGTTGGTAGGTGTGTGGCCAGGATGCTGGCAGGCATTTATCGACACTTGGTGAACGCTGCATCAAGGATCCACGTGCCACTGACCGGCATATCACCTTATAACAGTGACGCAAAGCCACGTGCCTAATCGTATGGCTACAAAAGCACCCGACAAGCATTACTTAACCAGTGAGCGAGGAAGCAGCGTGCTCGGCAACATGCTGAGAAACGTTTTTGCCTCGTGCTACATATTGCGATGGTCGCTCTCGGAAACCGGGCTTCGAGTGGCGTCTACGCTGCTTCGACTACGTGGTAGGTGTAGTCCAGGATGCTGGCGGGCATATATCGACAATTGGTGAATGCGGCATCAAGGATCATCGTGCCACGACCGGCATTCACCTCAAAAACAGATTAGATTAGATTTGTGGGGTTTAAGTCCAAAACCACCATGGATTATGCGGGACGCCGTAGTGGAGGGCTCCAAAAATTTTGAGCACCTTGGGTTTCTTTACCGTGGACCCCAAATGTGAGTACACGGGCCTACAAACAATTCCGCCTCCATCGGAAATGCAGCCGCCGCAGCCGCGGTTTGAACCCGCGAACTGCGGGTGAAGCAGCCGAGTACCTTAGCCACTAGACCACCGCTGCGGGGCACCTCCTAAAACAGTGACATCAAGTCACGTGCCTTATCCTATGGCTATAAAAGCACCGACAAACTGTATTCCACCAGTGAGCGAGGCAGCAGCGAGCTCAGCAACATGCTGAGCAATCCTTTTTGCCTCATGCTACATGTTGCGAAGGTCGCTCTCGATAACCGGGCATCGAGTGGCTTCTGCGCTGCTTCGACTACGTTGTTAGGTGTGGTTCAGGATTCTGGCGGGCACTTATCCACACTTCGTGAATGCGGCATCAAAGATCCACAAGCCACTCACCGCCATATCACCTTATGAACAGTGACGCAAAGTCACGTATCTCATCCTATCGATATAAAAGCTCCCGACAACCTTTACTTAACCAGTGAGCGAGGAAGCAGCGAGCTCGGCAACATGCTGAGCAATCCTTTTTGCCTCATGCTACATGTTGTGAAGGTCGCTCTCAGAAACCAGGCATCGAGTGGCGTCTGTGCTGCTTCGTCTACGTTGGTAGGTGTGGTCCACGATGCTGGCGGGCATTTATCGACACTTGGTGAATGCGGCATCAAGGACCCACGTTTCCACGTGCCACTGACCGGCATATCACCTTATAAACAGTGACGCAAAGTCACGTGCCTCATCGTATGGTGTTAAAAGCACCCGAAACTGTATTTCACCAGTGGGCGAGGCAGCAGCAAGCTCGGCAACATGCTGAGCAATCCTTTTTGCCTCATGCTACATGTTGCGAAGGTCGTTCTCAGAAACCGAGCTTCAAGTTACGTCTGCGCTGCTTCGACAACGTTGGTAGGTGTGGTCCACGACACTGGCGGGCATTTATCGACACTTGGTGAATGCGGCATCAAGGATCCACGTTTTCCACGTGCCACTGACCGGCATATCACCTTATAAACAGTGACGCAAAGTCACGTGCCTCATCGTATGGCGTTAAAAGGACCCGACAAACTGTATTTCACCAGTGGGCGAGGAAGCAGCTAGCTCGGTAACATGCTGAGCAATCCTTTTTGCTTCATGCTACAGGTTGCGATGGTCGATCTCGGAAACCGGGCTTCAAGTGGCGCCAGCGCTGTTTAACAACGTCGGTAGGGGTGGTCCACGACACTGGCGGGCATTTATCGACACTTGGTGAATGCGGCATCAAGGATCCACGTTTTCCAGGTGCCACTGACTGGTATCACCTTATAAACAGTGACGCAAAGTCACGTGCCTCATGGTATGGCTATAAAAGCACCCGACAAACTGTATTCCATCCGTTGGCGAGGCAACAGCAAGCTCGGCAACATGCTGAGCAATCCTTTTTGCCTCATGCTACATGTTGCGAAGGTCGCTCTCGGAAACCGGGCATCGAGTGGCACCTGCGCTGCTTCGACAACGTTGGGAGGTGTGGTCCACGATGCTGGTGGGCATTTATCGACACTTGGTGAAATGCGCGGCATCAGGATCCACGTGCCACCGACCGGCAACTCACCATCATAAACATGACGTCAAGCCACGTGTCTTATCCTATGGCAATAAAAGCACCCGAACAAACTGTCTTCCACCAGTGGGCGAGGCAGCAGCAAGCTCGGCAACATGCAGCGGTAATTCCTTTTGCCTCATGCGCCGTGTTGCGAGGTCGTTCTCGGAAATCGGGCTTCGAGTGGCGCCTGCGCTACTTCGACAATGTTGGGAGGTGTGGTCCACGATGCTGGCGGGCATTTATCGACACTTGGTGATTGCGGCTTCAGGGATCCACGTTTTTCACGTGCCACTGACCGGCATATCACCTTTTAAACAAGACGCAAAGTCACCGTGCCTCATCGTATGGCGTTAAAAGCACCCGACAAACTGTATTTCACCAGTGGGCGAGCCAGCAGCAAGCTAGGCAACATGCTGAGCAAATCCTTTTTTCTCAAGCTACATGTGCGATGGTCGTTCTCAGGAACCGGGCTTTGAGTGGCACCTACTGCTTCTACAACATTGGTAGGTGTGGTCCACAATGCTGGCAAGCATTTATCGACACTTGGTGAATGCGACATCAAGGATCCACGTTTTCCACGTGCCACTGACCGGCACATCACCTTATAAACAGTTACGCAAAGTCACGTGCCTCATCGTATGGCGGTAAAAGCACCCGACAAACTGTATTTCACCAGGGGGCGAGGCAGCAGCAAGCTCGGCAACATGCTGAGCAATCCTTTTTGCCTCATGCTACATGTTGCGACGATCGTTCTGGAAACCGAGCTTCCAGTGGCGTCTGCGCTGCTTCGACAACGTTGTAGGTGTGGTCCACGAGCTTGGCGGGATTTCTCGACACTTGGTGAATGCGGCATAGAGGATCCACGTTTTCCCACGTGCCACGACCGGCATATCACCTTATAAACAGTGACGCAAAGTCACGTGCATCATCGTATGGCGTTAAAAGCACCCGACAAACTGTATTTCACCAGTGGGCGAGGCAGCAGAGCAAGCTAGGCAACATGCTGAGCAATCCTTTTGCCTCAGGCTAATTGTTGCGATGGTGGTTCTCGGAAACCGAGCTTCAAGTTACGTCTGCGCTGCTTCGACCAACGTTGGTAGGTTGGTCCACGATGCTGGCGGGCATTTATTGACACTTGTGAATGCGGGCATCAAGGATACACGTTTCCACGTGCCACTGACCGGCATATCACCTATAAACAGTGAGCCAAAGTCACGGCCTCATCGTATGGCGTTAAAGGACCCGACAAACTGTATTTGCACCAGTGGGCGAGGGAGCAGCAAGCTCGGCAACATGCTGAGCAATCCTTTTTGCCTCATGCTACAGGTTGCGATGGTCGTTCTCGGAAACCGGGCTTCAAGTGGCGCCAGCGCTGTTTCACAACGTTGGTAGGTGTGGTCCACGACACTGGCGGGCATTTATAGACACTTGGTGAATCGGCATCAAGGATCAACGTTTTCACGGCCACGACCGGCATATAACTGATAAACAGTGACGCAAAGTCACGTGCCTATCGTATCGCGTTAAAGGACCCGACAAACTGTATTTCCAGTGGGCGAGGGAGCAGCAAGC
This sequence comes from Rhipicephalus microplus, assembly GCF_013339725.1. Taxonomy (NCBI): domain Eukaryota; kingdom Metazoa; phylum Arthropoda; class Arachnida; order Ixodida; family Ixodidae; genus Rhipicephalus; species Rhipicephalus microplus. Next base: position 62,158 of record NW_023612953.1, read on the forward strand.
CGGCAACATGCTGAGCAATCCTTTTTGCCTCAAGCTACATGTTGCGATGGTCGTTATCAGGAACCGGGCTTTGAGTGGCACATAAGCTGCTTCTACAACATTGGTAGTGTGGTCCACAATGCTGGCAAGCATTTCGACACTTGGTGAATGCGACATCAAGGATCCACGTTTTCACGTGCCACTGACCGGCAATTCACCTTATAAACAGTTACGCAAAGTCACGTGCCTCATCGTATGGCGTTTAAAAGCACCCGACCAAACTGTATTTCACCCGTAGGGAGAGGCAGCCAGCAGCAAGCTCGGCAACATGATCAGCAATCCTTTTTGCCTCATGCTACATGTTGCGATGGTCGTTCTCGGAAACTGCGCTTCGAGTGGCGTCTACTCTGCTTCGACAACGTTGGTAGGTGTGGCCCACGATGCTAGCGGGCATTTATCGACACTTGGTGAATGCGGCATCAAAGATCCACGTTTTCTACGTGCCACAGACCGGCATATCACCTACGGATGTCACGCACTGCGTTTCCGCAAGCTAATGAAACAGCTTGATCGTACCTGCTGAGACTGCGAGTGAGAGATCAGCAAGCACAGTAATGGAGAACCTCACATGTGTGAATGATTATTCTCGATGCGGAGAAACATCGCACAACGATCGTTGGCCTTGATGGTCTAGAAACATTATTGCAGACATCAGAAAGCATGCCTTTTAAGTGTGCAAAAGAGGACACAATCTTTCTCTCCTCTTTGCATCTTTCTGTGCATGTAGAGTCCTTAATCGCTTTGCTCAAAGCCTCGTTTCCATTCGAGCTTGTTTCGAGACAGGAGATTCTCGACGATTGCGTTTCTTGCTCAGGTTAGATGGACAGTTCGGAAACACCGATGGTGTAGCATCTGACACTAGGTGCACCCTTTCGCTGTCAACTGTCACTGTCCCTCCCGACGCTGCGTCAAAATCAAGCGAAGAATACAATTAGCAGCTAATGATCATAAACAAGGTAAAAAGGTATGAGCAGAGAAATCACAGCAAGCAGTGTGAGCTTGCATAGGGAAAAATTGACCTATACAGCATCTTA